>JAQZBX010022297.1:0-31660 GCA_029593785.1 Cabassous unicinctus
TTTTTTTTTTAATAATTCAGGGTTAAAAAAATGCCCAGTTACCTCCCTGTGGAGAAAATTATGGGAAATTTTGAAGATACTGATTTGCACAGGTATATGGAATGAAAAAAATAATCACATAAAAATGAAGAGACTCATTGGCATCTTTCAACTGACTGCTTGACTGCTATATTATCTCCCTTAATAAGATGCCTTAGTCTACACATTTTACTGATAAGAATAAGTGTTGTCATATTTTTTGTTTCAGTTTGAACATTTTAAAGGCATTTACTATTAGCACTAATTAGATGTGTAAGAGCCTTCCTGAGAAAAGTAGATAGTCACAGTTAATTCATAAGGAATTAATGATAGTAGCTAAACTGCCACATAGATTTGCACTTGGGTAGGGTTAAATTACCAAATAATGTGAAAGCTGTTTTAAGATAAACTTGATGTTTAATACAAGTCATGGTTTTATTAAATTCATAATAATTTTGAAAATTTCTTGATACTGTTCCAAATGAACATCTGTATAAAAATAATTTTAAAGTAAATAAGTTAATAATATGATAATACCAGTAGGCATAATAACATTAGCCATTCATAGCACATTTTAAGTATTGTCATTATTATTATTATTATATTTTGGTTTTCTGCTATTTGTCTAAGTGCCCACACACGGTTCAGACATGGGCCCTTCAATATAGTTGTGAGGCACTTGGGGTAATTCTTTACCTTTTGTGAATCATTAAGGTATTGACAGAACTGGAGAAATAATTTGTTAAATGATTTACTAATATCTTTAAATTGGTTTTTATATGTGTGTGTGTTTTTCAAAAGTATATATACTTTTCTTTCAAATTGGTTTATTATACACTGAGTGAATGTTTCATTATTTATTAAATCTTATTAGACAGAAATTAAGTTGCAACCCAATGTACATAAAAGGAAAATGGTCTGGTGGTTTTAAAGCAAGAGGGATATCAAAAGTTAGGCTGCCAACTGAAGGCAGAACTCAAAGAGAAATGGAATCCTTTTGAACAGAATTTAAGGGTTTCTCTGCAAGTTATGATCTGCACTGCTGAGCATTTTCTGATTTAGAGAATGCAAACATTTCAGTAAGGAAAACCCATATGCCATTTGTGTATAAAAATCCTACTTTCCTGTTGATATATAAAATTTGTATATTTTTTCAGGGAAGGGTACGGGACTGAATTCACATTTTTTGTGTGAAACGACTGTAAGCTCAATTGAGTTCCTTTGCTTTATATGTATGATTGTATTTATCTCAAAATTGTATACCTAATGGAGGAAAACAAGAATCTCTAAGAATGTTTATTTCCTTCCTTTATTCTCACAATTCTAATAATGATAACTTCACATTGTAGCTGTTTGAATTTTTTCCTGGCACACAGTTTTGGGTCCAGAGCATGGCACAGATGAAGGAACCAGAAAATTTACTAGAAGGCAATCAATTATGATTGAAAATTCGTTTATTTCCTGTATCCACTTTGCTGAGGCATAGGGCAATTACTGATACAAAATAAATGCTTAATATTTATTTGTTGAGCAAGTGAATAGGTAAATAAATCACATTACAGTGATTCACTTTCCATCTTTGATCTCTAAAGTCTGGATTTCCCTGTTTCATTGGTATATTAAGTCCTTGGTATCTTGTCCTCCCTCAGTATCTCTTACAAATTTAGCCATCTCCTGGCAATTAGCAACAAAACTTCCTAACCTTATTTCATACATGTTTAGTTTTGCTCTAGAAAACTGAGGCTTCAGAACTTTTGGTTTGTTCCCCCTTTAAACCAGAGATATTTAAATCCCAACTGTGAAAAGCCAAAATGTTCTTCTCTATTTATCATCTCCTAACTGTCCAAAAGGCTCACTTAAGGAGGTGGCCAAGCATAGTCAAGTATTCTAATACTGTAAGGGTTGTTTTGTTTTAGTTTCCTGCATTCCCAGAACATATTCCATTAGGAAGAATGAGTTTAGACTTTTTCAGCTTAAGTGAATATGTGGTATTGGTAAAGGTAAGGGGAAATATGAGGGAAGGTATTTATCCCTGTCTTCCTAAGAGTATGCCTTTTCTTTAAAGTACACAAGAATGACTCTTGCTCTTGCCACTCATCTATGATCTCAGGCCACATTTCCTTATGTTATGTCACTATCTATACCTATTGCTGTCAGAACAATTTCCTTCTTTCAAATAACCGGTAAAAATTATCTTTCATTATAATTATAGGAACTCCTTTAATAGAGAATACAAACTTCTAATAAAAAAACTAAGCTATTTGTTTTTTCAATTTTAATAACAATTTCCAAATCTATCTCATCTTTGAAGAGATTACACAATGTACAAGGCAAAATCTTCATGAAGAGGGGAAACTGCCTTGATTAGCTATGCACAAAATAGACATGTATGAGATTAGCTGGAAAAGAAGTGGAAATTATTATTAATTTCCTGGCTGCATATCATCTTAAGACACTTGCTGTTTTTATAAAGTAGATCCTGGAAGATATGCTAAAGATAGGAGAAAGAAGGGGTGGCAGACATAATCAACATGGCAATGTAAGACATCCCCTGAAAAAGCTTCCCCAGAGATTCAGCAAATAAAAGGCCAATTCCCACTTACTTAGATGGAGGGTGGTAGAGACTGGAGAAGGATTCTACAAATGCTGAATGGAAGAAAGAAACATATCAGGTAGGAAACTTCTGCCCGGGACCTGCTGGTCCACTCCCTTTCCCTCACTTGATCCCACACAGTTTGGGAAGTTGCCCAGAGGCAGTAGCTTAGATCCATCCCACCTCCCATTGGGGACAACAGCGATAGAAACATATGCATATCCAGGCATAGCGAACCAAGAACATGGAGACCCAGGGAGGAACTTAAGCTGCTGAGGAGTGTTGCATAAAAAGGGCCCCCAAGAGGAAAAGGGGGGGAAACCCTAAACTGTCACCGTATAGTGCTGTGCTCACTCAATCCAGTTTCTGTTGAGCAAACCACCTAAACACAAAATGGAAATTTCTGGAGAGAGCCATCTTTCTGGATTGACCCCATCTGTCTTTCTGGGATGCGATACTCTAATAGGGAAGAAAACAAAAAATAAAAAGGGGGTGGGTAAACTTAACTCCTGTAAGACAGGAGGGTCCCAGAACTGAAAAGAGTAAGGAAAATGGGGTACTAAGTGAGGGAGAAAATTTACACAAATCATAGGAGCTGGGGAGAAAATTCTGCACAAACACAAAATAGAACAGATCAAGCTTCCAAGAGAAGGAACAGAGGAAAGGAAGTTTTCTCCTGGAGGTGAAATAATTACCCAAAAAGTAAAATTTTAAAAATTGTTCTACATATATTAGTCAGCCAAAAGGGGTGCTGATGCAAAGTACCAGAAATCTGTTGGCTTTTATAAAGGGTATTTGGGGTAAAAACTTACAAGGCCCTAGAGAGTCCAACTCAAATACCACAAGAGGTACTTCCTCACCAAATGTCTGTTGCCACGTTTTGAGGCAAGATGGCGGATGATATCTACGAGGGTTCAGCCTTCCTCTTCCTCTGTGAGCCAAGCTTCTTCCAATCTCAGCTATAGGCTGGAGGGCTATTTGTTTCCAGGCTCAGCTGCTCCGGTCTCTTCACAAGGTCAGCTGTACACTATCAGGTGAATAGTTCATCTCTCTTCCTGGGGCCACAGGATCAAACTTCATTCCTCTTCCATGTCTGTGGAGCTTTCTCTATTCCTCTGCATATTTCTTCTGTGTGAGTGTCCATTTATATAGGCCATCAATCAGGTGGAGGCTCAACCCTGCATGCCCTAATGATGTGGTCAATTCAAAGCCCTAATCTTGATTTAATCAAGTCAATGTAAAGTCTTTGAATTTAATACAATCAAAGGGTATCATGCCCAGAGGAACAGACCAGTTTACAAACATAACCAATATCTCTTTTTGGATTCATAAATAATATCAAACTGCCACGCCACATAGCCAGGCCAAGAATCAGATGAAAAAGAGCTGATAAAATTGGATCAGTTAAACATGGGCTATTCTAAATGTCCAGAATAAGTTGGACCAAGTGTCAAAGAAGACCCTTAACACAAAGTCAATCAATAATAAAACTCTAGACAAGAGGTAGAAACTGACCTTCAGAATTAACTCAAGATAATCAGATGCCTAAATGTCTAATAGAGATCAATATGATCTTCTCCAGGATTAACTGGTTCTGTCATATCTTTTTGTCAAGCATTTAAACTCTGTTGAAGAGTCTCTGACACAGTTATCTGTGGTGCTGATTTTGAACTTGAGCACTTAAAAAAATAACCTAATGTGGGGAAAAAAGATGCTCAGATGCCTAGACATCAGCAAAAAATTACAAGCCTTACTAAGAAACAAGAAGATATGGCTTAGTCAAGGGAGCAAATTAAAACTTCAGAGGAGACACAGAATTTGGGACAACTAATCAAAGAAGCTCAAATAAATCTCCTAAATCAATTCAAGGAGATAAAGGAAAATATGCATAAAGATAATTGATATTTAGAAGAAAATTTGTGAGCATGAAGAATAATTTGAAAGTATAAAAAGAAACATAACAAATTATGGGATGAAAGATACAATAGAACAGATTGAAAATACACATAGAGGCATACAACAGCAGATTTCAAGAGGCAGAAGAAAGACTCACCAAACTAAAAGACAGGACAATTGAAATCATAGTCAGAAGAACAGATGGAGAACAAAATAGAAAAAATTGAGCAGTGTCTCAGGGATTTGAATGACACCATGAAGTGTACAAACACATGGGTGTCCCAGAAGGAGGAGAGAAAGGAAAAGGGGCCCCAAAATAATGGCCCCAAATTTCCCAAATCTCTTGAAAGACATAAATATACATGTCCAAGAAGCGCAACTTAGTCCAAACAGAGTAAATCCTAACAGACCTACTCTGAGATACTTACTGATCAGAATGTCAAATTCCAAAGATAGAGATTTCTGAAAGCAGCAAGAGACAAGCGATTTGTCACATACAAGGGAACAGCAATGAGATTATGTACCTATTTCCATTAGAAACTATGGAGGCAAGAAAGCAGTGGTGTGATATATTTAAGACACTGAAAAAGAAAAACTGCCAGTGAAGAATTCTTTGGCAAAACTGTCCTTTAAAAATGAGGGAGAGTTTAAAATATTCACAGGTAGACAGAAAGTAAGAGAGTTTATGAACAAGAGACTTACCCTACAAGAAATACCAAAAAGAATTCTGCAGGCTGAAAAGTAGACAGGAGAGAGGCTTGGAGGAGAGTTTAGAAATGAAGATCATCAGTAAGAGTAAGTGAAAGGATAAAGAGAGATACAAAAATAAAATACGACATATGAAAGCCAAAGGATAAAATAGTTAAAATAAGTACTGCCTTTACAGGAATTACATTGAATATTAATGGATTAAACTCTCCAGTCAAAAGACACAGATTGGCACAATGTATCAAAAAGTATTATCCACCTATATGCTGTCTACGAGAGACATTTTAGACGCAAAGACACAAATAGTTTGAAATGAAAGGTTCAAAAAAGATATTCCACACAGTTACCAAAAAAGAACTAGGGTTGCTATACTAATATCAGACAAAATAAACTTTAAATGCAAAATTGTTAAAAGAAACACAGAAGGACACTATATATTAATAAATGGGACAAATCCACCAGAAGAAACAACAATCATAAATATTTATGCATGTGGCAGTTTGAGATTATTTATGAATTTCCGAGAGAGATTATGTTTGTAAACTGGTCTGTTCTCTGATTTTATTAGACTCAGCTGAGATGTCTTTGATTAAATTATGTTAGATTAGGGATTTAATTTGACCATGTCAGTAGGGTGTGACTCAAGTTACATCCCTGCCCCCTTGGTGGGCTGATAAAAACGAGCACTCATTCAAGAAGACACAGAAGAAGGCACAGGAAGAAAGACGGCTCCATAGACATGATAGAGGAGAGAACTTTGATCCTGCAGCCCCAGGAAGAGATAAGACATTTGCCTGATAGTTTGCAGCTGAAGAGAACAGAGCAGCTGAGCTGAGGAAGTCCGGAAAGAAATAATCCCTATGCCAGCCTACAGCTGAGATCAGTAAAAGTTGGGACCATGGAGCCTTAAGAAGAAAAAGGAAGAAGAGACCAGGCCTGCGATCTTACTTCAACATGCAGCAACTGACTTGGGTGAGAAAGTATCTCCTATGGTACCTTGAGCTAGCCTCTTTAGGGCCTTGTAACTGTAAGCTTTTACCCCAAATAAATACCCTTTTTAAAAAACCAACAGATTTCTGGTATTTTGCACAGCACCCCTTTTGACTGACTAATACAATGCACCTAACCAAGGTGACCCAAAATATATGAGGCAAACATTGGCAAAATGAAGGTTTATCTAGAAGAAGGTACCAGACATACTAGAAAAGTGCAAGAAGACTAGGACCTTGTGTTTTTTGTAACTACTTCATATCTAGTGCCTAGTAAACAGAAGGTGTTCAATAAATATTTGTTGAATGATTATGTGAATGAATGTGTGGTTAGTGGAAGCAGAGGCAGTAGGGGTTGGATGAAAACAAATAATCTTCCCCCAAAAGACAGACATTGGTATTGATTCAGGGATATCAGACAATAACGTGGTAAAATGATGAGAGTTCATTTGGTCCATTATTCCCCTGGTAAGTAGAATGGTGGTGCTGAAACATTCAATAACAAACAGTCTTTCCAGGAAGTGGGGGATGGGGAAGGAAAATGTCCTGCCCTTTCTCATACACCCTTAGATTTCTGTCATCTCAGTTCCAATTGATTCTATTCATAATCCTTCATTTTTATATTTTATCATAAAATAAGGTATTTTATACAGTATTTATAAAATAAAAATCCTTATGTGCAATTAAAATAAATATATCTGATGCAGCTACACAAGGAATTATTTAGTAAGAATTGCTGGTTTGCAGATTTTTTAAATAGAAATTTTGCTTAATGAGCAAGAAGACGAAAGTAAAACTGACAATGTTTTGATGATTTTGAGACATATTGCAAACACTGTAAAAGACCTGCCTCTTTGTTTAAAGCTATAATGATCACCGCATTGACCTCTGTCTAGAACTGCATTAACCTCTTTCTACAATGAAGAAATCTGAGAGCTCTGCTATTTTTCTTCTTTAGAAACTTTCACAAAGATGCAAAGCATTTTTTGGCAGGTTGCATTCTTTCCATTGTCTGCATTTGCATGTAATATGTAAAACTACAATTTGTTTATTACCAAGGTAATGTGAATTTAGGATCATCTGAAATATTTAGACCTAAAGCAATTCTGCATAGTCCACCCAAGCAGGGCTAGTGCATGAATTATGTGCATCATTGCATGATTTTAATAAACTGGATGCATTTAATATTTAGAGAGGAAATGTCAACTTACTTTTTGCCCTATTATGGACCCTCCCAAGAAAATACTTTTTGAATGGATCAAATTGGAAAATATGAATGTTTAAGCTATGAAGCTTAAAGACTTTAAATCTGGACATTTATTTTTAAAATATTATGAGAATATTTCTATTAGCTAAAAATCAGTTGAAATGTTAAAAATCAGTTAAATGAGCTATTACTTATTTGGTTAACTTAGTTTCAAATCTATGTTATTTTCTTTTGTACACTGAACCACAAATTATCTTTGCTGATGCTACTATTCTTTCCACTTAAGGAGTTTTGAATTTTCATGATTGGAACAGGGAGCAACATTGGCAATGTTTCAGGAGGAAAATGAAAGCCATTTGGCACACCATAATACCACCCCTTATTCATCCCTTCTGAAAAGGCCACCTCTTGTGTATCAGTCAACTAGTGCCAAAATTTTGCTGAGTAACAAGTTACCATAGACTCTTAGAGTCCGATAATAATAAGCATTAATTTCTCTCACATCTAAGTGTGTTGGGGCAGATCATCTAGGCTGAACTTGGCTGGGCATCTCTGCTTCTATCTGTGGGGCAAGCTGGATGGATTAAGTGGCTCTGCTCCAAGTGTGCTCGCTCTGGGACCCCAGTGAAGAGGGGGCAACTGTCCTGAAGCTGTTTTCAAGGAAATAACAGGAGCTTGAAAAGCAAATTGGAAATACGTGAGGCCTCTTAGTGCCTAGGCTTGAAACTGGCTCACTGTCACTGAGGCCTATATTCCTTTGGGCAAAGCAAGTATTGTGAGTGAGTTTCAAGTTAAGGGCCAGGGAAGTATGATTTGTATTTTTGTGGGAGGATTTGCAAAGTTGCATGGAAAAGGGCATGTAAAGAGGCAGCAATTCAGCCTATCACAGCCAGCTGACTTTAATTATCTTCAATCATCTCTTAGGCTGAAGTACATGAAGTCCAAGATGATTTTCCTCTTTAAAAATCGTAACAACCCAAGGTCTTTGGGTATGATGGCAGGAAGAGCAGCAATGGTAAGTTCCATTAAACTGGAAAAGAGTTTAAATATTAAATGTAACAATGGCTTAACCAAGCATTTAAAATAAATTGACAAATGACTAATAAACATTATGTTTAACTGATTTCTCAACTAGTGTTTGCTGTTAAATGGAAATAAGGGCCCAGAAGAAAATTAACTTTCATTCTCTTGGTAAGCCTGAAAGGTCCAGTTACCAGCAAAGTCCTGTAAGAATATACTGAATGTTGGTAATTCAATACTGCTGCAGTATAGGGAATCTCTTGAGAACAAATATGGTTTTTATTATTTTATTTAAAGGTACTTCAAAGTTAATTTAATGTGCTTGCTTAAATTCTTTTCTATAGTTTATTAGCTATATAATCATATGTAAAAAGTTTCTGAGGCTATTCCTAATAATACAGTAGATATAGTAAAGTTCTTTATGCTATTACTAATAATATAGAACTTTTTATTTCGATTAAGGAAATATACCTTCTCAGTTTCTCATACATAACCCTTTTGATTTGTTAATAGTGTTCATTTATCTGAGAGTGTGGGTTATCTTCAGAAACTCTACTCAGTGCATATCTCTGAAGTTTTCTGGACTAACAACACCCTGCCCCCTTTTTCCTCTTCCACTGTGCTTGTCAAATTCAGCTTCAATCTGCTATTTTCTCTGCAGAGAAATCATGATAAGAATGACAAGACATTTGTTGAACCAGTAAAGCACTATACTAACATGTCTATTCTCAAAGTGTGAAACTCATTTTAAAAGACCATATTCTGTTTACTCTTTGAATTTTCTTCAATGAACATTTTACACACATTATCTTTTAAAATGCAATTTAAGAAACCAACAAGGAACAATAACGTATTTATAACTTTCTGGTGTTCAGTGCAGTATTTTTCAGCTCTGAGGGATCTGAGATTATGCAGCTAAAACCACTAACCAGTCTTGCAGCTGTTTTATATAATTAGTAGTATCACCAGTCTCTATGTGAGAGGTTAAATAGATATTCTTACCTAGTGCAGAAACCCTTCCATATTTTTTTCTGATGGGAATTCTGGAGCAAAAGACTTATTCAGGAGGTTGGAATTTGCACTGCTATAATTCCTTTGTCCAGCCAGTCACTGCTAAATATTCATCTGGTCTGTACTGGTCTGGCCATGCCTTCTATTAAAATGCTTCTATACTGGTTAGTAAATAAGAGCTTCCCTGAGCTTCTGAGCACCCTACTTTCATCTCTCTGGTCCTCCAGGGATCCCTCAGTCCTGAGAACGCAGCAATTTAAGGGCCTGAACCTGTCATTTCGGGGCCCTCCAGGACCCTTTACTGCACTAACCATATCCGGCATCTCTGCTGCTTGGTCAACTCCCATGCCAAACCAGTTTTTAAACATTTTAAAATGTCACTTTTGCAGTCGTTTGGAGAAAATATATAGCAATACATGTAGTCTGAAAAAGGAAAAACCAAGGGACTCAGTGGCAGGGTGTGGCAAGGTGAGAGTGAGAAAACACATAGAGGATATGAGCATTGTGGTCAAAGTGGGACAGTCCTCAGTTCAAATCAAGGCTCTATCACTTACTAGTTGTGCGTTCTTGATAAGAACTCAACCACACCCTGAACCACGGTTTCCTCATCTTTAAAATGAATGTAATATCCATTGTACAGAGGCTATTATTGGCAACATGGGGCAATGTTTAAAAGTGCACAACCCCATTGTAAGTAATTAAGAAATGATGCCATCTATCATCATCAGTGTGCTCAAAATAAAGGAGCAAGTAGAAATTGCAACCCTATACCCAGATGTCCCTCCCTTAGGCATTGCCCTGAATGTGGCTGCTATATTAAGTACTGACTGCAGGGGGGTTTCAAATGCACTGTGAAGAATTTAACATTTAAGCTTGATGGAACACAAAGAAAATCCCATTTATTTCTCCTAACTTGCTACAGGATATTGGCACATTGGCTGTCTGTGGGTAAACTTCATATCTTGATTAGCTCTCCAGAGAATGCCTCTGGAAACTGTTATATGAAGTGGGAGGTAGATGACTGGCTAATACCTATGGTGGCTTCAAAATACTCAGCAGAGGTCTGGTAGCTTGGAATTGTAAGATGTTTGTTGCCTTGACAACCACAGGTAGCACATGGCTGGGTTGTGAATGACTTTAGATTCTCTGCAATTCCTTATGGGGATGAATGATTTGTATGTCTAATCAATGAACGGCAAAGACATGTTATTTAATAAGATTAATGAAGCTCACATAAAGCATTCTGTATGCCGAGCCCAATGGCACGGCTTTTTTAGAAAAGTAGTTAAAATTCCTTAGAAATGCAGTTAACATTTCTGAAATGTAGGCCCTAGGGAGGACCAGAACCTTTTTGAATACCTGGGTGAAATTCCAGGTTGGGGCATAGCTGTACTTTCAGTTGCCTCTGATACATAGTCTCAGAATTTGAGCTAGTTCTGAGCTCCTCCAAGGAGTTTTTATTCCCCCTTTCTGCCCCCCGTCCCAATTATAGACAATCCGGATAACACTTGGATGACTTCTAGAACTAGTACTTCACCTTTAAATCTTTACCCTGTGCTTTTATAATAGGCCAGTAGACAATAAAAACAAGTTTTTGGTATCTCTGCTCTTAAGAAATTCTGGACTCTCATTTTGCTTTGTCTAATGTTCCTCACTTCCTTCTCTGTTCCTATCATGGTCTGGTTTTATCTTCCTTCTTCAGGCTCCACTTGTCTCTTTCAATCTGACTGTAATGAACACAAATCTCAGTCTCTAAATGCAGAAATATAATCACTTCATTTATCTATAATTGAAATTAAATTCTTAGATGCTATAATAGTTATCTATTGCTGTGTAACAAATTACCCCCAAACTTAGCAGCTTAAAACAACTGACATTGATTTTCTCACATTGTTTCTGAGGATCAGGAATCTAGGAGTGGTTTAGTTGGCTAATCTGGCTCAGGGTCTCCAATGAGGTTGCAGTCAAGCTGTCAGCAGTCTTTGAAGACGTGACTGGGACTGAAAGATCTGCTTTCAAGCTCATTTTGGTTGCTTTTGGTGGTAGAGTTTAGTCCCTCACCACATGAGGTTCTCCAGAGGGCTATTCTCTCAAAATGGAAGCCGGCTGCCCCAGAGTAAGTGATTAGAGAGAGGGAGAGAGGGAAAGAGGAAGAGACCCTTTTATAACCTGATTTCAGGAGTGTCTTGCCATCACTTCTGTTGAATTCTATTGATCACACAGATCAACCCTGGAACAAGGTGGGAAGGGATTCACAAAGGCATGAGTTCCAGGAGGTAGAATCTTGTGATGCTAGATCTTGGAGGGTATCTAGCACAGAGATTTTCCCTTCTTACTTTGTCAGAGGGGGAAACTTAATTTGAGTCAATGGAGGATCTCTTTCAATCCTCTGTCCTGGAGTTGTGTGTGAATCTTTACATAATGACAAGTCAAGCATTATTTTTTGTTCTTTTTTATTTTGGGGGTTTGGTGGCAGGTATATCTGTTGCTTGGCATTATCATTTATCTGACCTGACAACTAATAATAAACTACTATAGACATTGCTAGTATATCTCCCACTTAATATCTAGCAGACATGAGATCTGTCTGTGCCTTCAAAGATTTACTCACCTAACTTTCAATGTCTTAGGATACTCCTAGGTGCCCCTAATTCCAGATGGAGTTTGTGGAAGCCCTAGACCTGCACTATCCAATGTAGCCACTAGCCACGTATATATTGACTGAGCACTGGCAATGCAATAGTATGAATTGAGATGTTCTGCTTGTGCAAAATATATACATAGGGTTTTGAAGACTTCATCTGAAAAATAATGTATAATATCTCATTCATATTTTTATGTTGATTACATGTTGAATTGATAATATTTTGGATATATTGAGTTAACTAGAACATTTTAAAAATGAATTTCACCCATTTTTTAATTTATTTTTTAAAATGACTACTAAAAAACTTAAAATTGTGGTTCACATTTGTTGGGCTGTGCTGCTCTCAGTATTTGGAAGGGAGATAGAAATACAGATGAAAAATCTTTTCTATCCAATATAAAAGGCTAGGGTGTCCCTTTTACAGGTGATATTTGATGAAAGTGAATATTAAGGTCTGGATTCAAGTAAGAAAAATAAGTAAACATTGAAGTGTCTACATGGTGTGTGTAGCTGAAATACTGCTGTCACTGCTCTGCCCATGTGTTCTCAGCATCACCATCCCATAAATACCACCTCTCCTTCCTGGAAATACTCAGATTCTGTCTGAGATGTGTTCTGATTGCAGGGGTCCTTAGCCCAGAAGCATGGCAGGCAGCAGTATGATAGGGCCTGTGTGTGAGTCTCCCCAATAGCCTTCAATCAATGATGACTGGGAATTAATGGAAAAGTGTCCCAGTTTCCTTGTTGCTCATGTGGGATAGCACTGAAATGTTTTCTATACCTTCTTCCAGAGATCTGCCAAAATTTTGAGTCCCAGTTGCCTACAGCAGTAACTGGATCACTAATACACCTTGTTTAGGCTTTAGTCCCTTCCTGTGCTCCTATAAGTAATTCCTGGGATCACTTCCCAAATAAACATCCTTTATTTAATCCTAGGTGCAATGTCTGTTTTTCGAGAAGTCTAACCCAAGATAGTGTGCATTTGATAATCTGTATCTGCATGCAGAGGCATGAATGTAAATAATCACCGGGACAGTCCTGTGTATTTGTGGTTAGTATATGAGTTCAGGAGTTAACTTGATATAATGGTTTGCCATGAAAGTTTTATTAGCATATTGGCTTATTTTCCTCTTGTGTCTACATTTGTGTCTCACCATTTGCCCTGGTAAATGTCTACCACCTCCCCTTAAAACTGCATCCCCTGGATGGCTCTGTTCACAAAGCCTTGCAGTTGCCAAATTGGACCAGGTTCTAGAAATATGGGCCATACATGACAGACTAAAAGTTTTCATTTTGACATTTGTTGAGAGAAAAATCAGTTTTCTTCCTCTAAGGATAGCATGTGAATGACACTTTACCTTCCAGCATCCTTATATTGTGACAAGTTGATAAGCACTCTATTTTCACCTTCCTATTTTCTCCATCATAAATAGGTCTCAATTTGTAACCCATGTGTGCAGTTTCACCTAGAAGCAGGGGAGAAGTCACACTGTCCTATTTTAGCTCACTGGAGAGGATAAAGTGTCAGAGGTACCTACTACAAATGCATCTGACTGATGGTGCCAACAAAATCAGAATATTCTTCCTGGGGAACCCTGACTTTGTGTTGTACAAGCCATAGTATTTCAGTGTTTAGGGTGTATTAAAATAAGCACAGAAATACTAATAAAAGCACCACTTCTCATATGTAAAGTGCTTTATGGTTTGCGAAATACTTTCACAATTATTTTCTCCTTTGATTCTTTCAACAACATTGTGAGGGAAGAAACAGAGTTATGGATATACTGGTGAAATCTTTGGCACCATTATCAGACTCTTCCATACCTGCACAATAGCTACTTTGTGTATCTCAGGTTTGTGGCTTTAAGGGCAATCCCAAGCCTAGTAAAGTGAATAAAACTGTGTACAGGGATCATTTAATGCATGAACACTCAATGTTTGTAGCATTAATTTCAAACAGGCACTTGACCAGCTCACGTCTATTTATCATCTTAGCTCAAACATTTTCCTTATCTTCCTCCCATCCATAAATTATCCAGATATGACCCACTTGCCTCATTTCTCGATGAATACATTAATCCTCCCACTAGCAAAGAGCTTCCTTTTCCAAGACCTCTTTGGTTTGGTCCCAGGGCTGTCTCCTGGGAATTGCCAATAGTTGGCATTCTTTGCAGATGTGGCGTGGATTTTCAGACAGTGTAAGATGAAAAGTTATATACAATTGTGGCTTGTCACCATGTTGTTGTTTTACTCACTTCTTTGTAAACACTGTGGGTAAATAAACACATAGATGCAGAGGGAAAGCAACACTGTCAGAAGGTTAAGTTACATAATAATAAGTGCTAAACAAATGGTAGATCACAAAATTGAATAAATGGACAAATGTTGAAAGATCTTGCTATGCCAATTAAAATGAGAATTAGTGTCTCATAAAATGATGCTGTGTTACCAAGCAAAGGTGAGTTCATGGAAGTTAGAAGAGACTCAAGGTATTGGTCAGCATTTCCGATGGAAGTAATTGGTTTACATTTATGCAGCAGATAGTGTTATACCAGATTGTAAGTCCCATAAGGATAGCACTTTGTGTGTCCTGTTTCCCAGTGGATCACCAGCTCCCCTACCATACCTGGCACAAAAATGGCACACACATACTTTTTGAATGAATGCATACTTAAATGATTAAATGAATTTGGAATCTGGTCTATAATACTCTCATTCCTATTCTGAAGCCACTTGTATCCTATGGTGTCCTAGAAAGAAAAATTTAGGCATGTTTTAAGGAAGAAAGTTAAATAGCGCCTTTAAATTTTCTCAGGCCTCCACCAATGAAGCAGAAGAAAATTCAGTTACATTTTCTATTTCTCTGTTAGGAATGGCCTGGCCACAGGGCAGAATGATATTTTTGAAATGCAGGGAAAATAATCCACCAGTTTAATCTGCACGATGTTTAACACAAATATCTTCTCCATTAACAATATGGTGCAAGAGAGAGTCTGGGGTCGTTAGAGGAGCTGAAAACACCCTGCAATGTGTTTGTACAAGATTAACCCTTCATCAAAAAGATGTACTCCTTTTCGATATGGCCTTATGTCAGGGTTGCTGGCCTTAATGTGTGGAACTTTTCCAGTTCATCAAGACAAGCATGCCCAGAGCTATTTTCTGGGTTTGAAATAAAAGAGCAAGCTGTGGTAAGCCTGAAACCTTTGTTAGCATTTCCATTCCACTCTTCTATTTCTCCTGCTCTCCTTTTTACCTACCTGGTTTTTTTGGCCTTGCTTAGTAAACAGAGGTGCCCATATGGCAAATTGTGATAATCTCCCTCCCCACCCCCAAATTTGGCTTTGGTTTTAATACCAGAGAGTTTCAAATATCAAAACAGAGGCAGTCATTCTTCTCTGCTGCCTATCGGCTCAACTCAGAGCTATTTCCTCATAGATCCGAAAGAACCCAGAATCTACCTAGAGCTTCTCCAGTGAGACTGATCTAACTGCCCTCCTGCCCTGCTGTCTCTGGCTAGTCTTCAATTTATTCTCTTATTAACACAGACCTCTGCCTTTGGGGCTAAAAATCTATGCTTTAGGTTGAAAATATTCTCAGGTGTTTTGATTTTTATTTGAGCACTGTATATTTTATACCTGAATTCAAAGACAAGGGCAAGAGAATGCATTCCAGTTATCCAGTCAGGATGGGCTATATAATGCTGCAAAATGAAACCACATCAATATCTTAAAACCCAGAGGTTTAACTCAGGCTACGTGCCCATTGTGGGTTGGCAGGCAGCTCTGCCCACTGAAGGCCCTCTGGGTCCCAGGCTGGCAAAGCCACCTTTGAAACTTTGCCAGTCCAACCAGTATCTCAGTGTTGCTGGTCACAGTGCCAGGGAAAGTGAGAACTCTGGTACAGTGCTTCTCAAACTTCAATTTGCAGGAATTCATCTGAGAATCTTCTGGAGATGCTGATTCTGATTCAGTTCACCTGGGCAGGGCCTGAGAATGTGCATTTCTAACAAGGGCTCAGGCGATGCTGCTGCTGCTGGTTGGCCTACGTATTTTCAGTAGCACAGGTCTAACTAAACTAGCAATTAAATGTTCTGCCGCTGAAGCACCATTTCATTAGGCACATGTTTCCTCCCCACCACAAGAGGGCCAGGAAGCAAAATACAGCTTGATATCCAGATGAGAGAAGGGAAGATCTTTGGTGAACACCACATCCAAAAACATTAACATGGCCATTTATGTAGCACAGAACCAAAGTAAATACTTTTTTATTGTTTATAATCTAAGCTGGTCATTGTGTTAAAATTAATTTAAAAAAAAAAAAAAAGCAGGGATTCTCAGCCCCCTATGTGTTATCTGAAACAGCTGTGGGGATTTTTTTAAAAACACAGATAATTGAAAATTCTGGGTTAGGTTTAAAGTAGAGCATAGATATTTTAAATTAAAAACAAACAAACAAAACCAATCAACCCACCAACCAAAAATTGCTCAGATGATTCTCTAGCCACAATATGAAAAGCACTGTAATAGTTTCCTAAACTTGTGAAAAATGCATTTGATCATCAATATCCTCCACCACAAATCAATGAAATATATTACAAAAGTGGTTGCATTTCAATTATATTTCAATATAAATTGATGCCTCTGCCAACAGAAGTATTTATTTTTTTCTCAATTTAAACAAATCTTCTTTTAAATTACTAATTAATTATGAATATTATTCAAGTGCTTCTCCTGGAGCAAGTTACTTAGCCTCTCTAAAACTCAGTTTTTCATAATTAATTTGGAGAGATTAATTACCACACGAGGTTGTTGTTGAGTTCAATAAGTAAAGATACGGATAGTACAGAGGCTGCCAAGTTGTTATCCTTCAAAAAGCTTAGTCACTGTTTTCATTAGTGTGATAGGAAGGAGAGCTGGCTATCAACATGACTCTGAGGACACTGTTAACACAACACCAATCCCTTCCATTTCCTTTGGAACCATCCAGTATGTACAAAGGATTTATAAATTCTTTCATAGCCTTTGTCACTGAAATCTGGTAATGTTTGGGATTAAGGGTTGCTATTAACATTCAGATAACTAATGAAATGTAGGCTATATTTGTTGGGCTGATCCAATGCAGTGCTTTGCATAAAGAAACACAAAGACAAAGAGAGTGAAAAAAGGGGTAAAAAGGTCATTATAAGATTTCTTTCATCTCTGTAGCAGTTCTTAGGAAAATAGATTCATGAACTTCACAGAAGTAACTTCCTAGCTATGTGGCTAGGGGGCAAGGTGCTTACCCTCTGTAAGTAAGGGTTTTTTCTTCCATAAAGTGAGTGTGATAAGAGAACTATGGAAGAAATGTTATATGGCTGTTAAACCCATTATTGGCTGAGGAAGAAACAGGCTTACAGAGTTTGTGTGTGAGATCACACAGCTTTTGAGCTAGCTTTTAGTCTTTCTAACTCAAAGGCCATAGACACTTTTCTGTGATTATCTGTGATTCTTTCCTCTCTATTCTAGATTAAAGTAACAGAGTAGCTTAAACATTAAGGATTAGAAATCTTTAACATTTTCATGCCCTACATGAGCATCTGAAAATCATGATAGCTCCATATTAGGTGGACATTACCTATATCTTTTATCTATACATTTTAAACAACTAAATTTGCTATTTTTTTATTCAAGAGGGAATACAAATGGCCAAAAAGCACATGAGAAAATATTCAATATTACTAGCTACAAGGGAAATGCAAATCAAAATGGCAATGATATATCATCCCACCCCTCATAGAATAGCCATTATTATAAACAACAACAACAACAAAAACAATAGAAAACAATAAGTGCTAGAGAGGATGTGGAGAAATAGGAACACTCTTTCACTGGTGGTGGGAATGTAAAAAACAAACAAACAGTGGGGAACGAGGTGTGGGGAAGGGCACACTTCAGCACGGCATTGGAGGGGATGCAGATTCCACAGAAGGAATCACTGGGGCCAAGAGAGCTCAGAAATGGGAAAAAGTGAACACTACTCTCTGGATATTTTCCCTTTGATGCATTAACTCAATCCTTAAGACATGCATGGTAAGAGGCTAAGAAGATAAGCTGTTGCAAAGGAGAGTAGAGTGTTCAGTAGACTCAATAGTAGAGAAAATAATAACTGGAGTTCAGGATGTGCCAAGAAAGAGGGCGCTCAGTTGGAACCCCTGGAGGGCTACATTTTAGGAATGAGGCAAACTAAAGGCATCTGACTAAACCAACAGCAAGTCACTTTGGTCCTGACTGGATTAAGGTGATCTGCCTCTTTCAGGCTGCCTGCCAGAGGACAGGGTAAATCATCAATGGAGGAAGAGAACATGGTCCAAAGCCTCTACTGTAATTCATAAATGATTTGTGGTGTTCAGGGAAAAACCACCAGGCACACCAAAACACATGAAAGAATGAGGAAAGGAGACAATGAAACCTACCCACAGATAACCCAGTTACATATTGATGTACAGTTTAGTATTTAGCAACAGACTAAAGGAGATTTCTGTGCAGATTTCTGGAACTCTTTGTGTGGCATGCTCCTCTCTGGTGTTCTGGCCCACAAATTTCAGCTGCTTCAGCCTAGCCCCTCTCTGATATCAGGCTTCTCACAGACTGCCATCTTCTTGAGCTTCCCCTTCCTACATTGCAGGCTGCAAATTGCCACCAGGAAGAAAGCTGGATATGTATAAAGACCACCTCATTTGTTTCCCTTTTCTCAGGAATTGTGACCCTGCACTATTTGTTTTAATGTCTAAAAATGGCTGTTTCATATATTTTGGCCAGTTATTACATTGTTTACCATGCGAATGTAAGTTTCATACCTCTTCATGGTCAGAAGGTGAATTCTCCTCATTCATGCTAAAAACTTTTGTCAAATCAGGAATAATGATTATTTTTCAATCTGATAAAACATGTCTACAAAAACTCCAGCAAAAGTCAGCTTAACAATAAAATGTTGAATCTGTATAGATTTAATGTAATTCTAACAAAATATCAGTAGGAATTTTTTAAATTGACAAGATTTTTCTAAGATTTATATGGAAATCAATGGATTAATAATAGCAAAGAAATATAGAAGGGAAAAACTGGAAGACTTATCCTATGAAGCATGCAGATTTATTATAAAGCTATAGCAATTCAGGCAGTATGGTATTTGGTACAGGATAAGCAAATAGAACAAAGAAACAATGAAAATTTCAAAAACAGATCCACATATATACAGTCTTCTGCAATGCAAGTGAAGTGAATATGGTTGTTTCCACTTTATATATCTGAGTATCTGTGTGTGTGTGTGTGCGTGTGTGTATATATATATATAATCTCCTATTACTCAAAAATTCCATGCTTACATTCTCAATAGAAATCCACCTAATGTGCCCTAAAAACACCTGTACCAGAATGTTTATAGCAACAGTATTAATAATAGCAAAAAAACTGGAAACAACCCAAATATTTATCAATAGTTGAATTGATAAATATCATGGTATATCCATATCAAAGAAATACTATATTCACAGAAGGGAACAAACTGCTAATATATGAACAACATGAGTGGAGCTCATAAACATATGCTCAACAAAACAAATGTAATGAATGATAACATTTATATATAGTTTGCAAACAGGCAAAACTTATTTATGATGATGGAAGTCAGAACAATGGTTCTCTAAGGCAAGAGGTAGTCATTCAGAAGGGACACAAGAAGGACTGCTGGTCCTGGTTGTGTTCTATAGCTTGATCTAAGTGATAGTTACATTGACGTATTTGCATCACCAAAATCCAGCCAGCTAAATACTTGTGATTTGTGTACTTTTCTGTATGTATATTATACTTCATGTATGTTATACTTTCTGTGTATATACTATATTTCAATACCGTATCACCAGTACACAATTATTACTAGTATACATAAAGAAGCACAGATATTATCCCAGAGATATTACAGTAGAGTAGAAAAGACTTGTACATAGAAACCTATGGTATTCACCAGCATATATAAGCTATTACAGAATTACAAATAAATGACTGCATCATAGTTCAGAGTAGAACAAGATTGGTTCCATCTTGGTGGAAGTGTATGGAATTGGAGAATGTAAAACAGGGGATTAATAGACAGAAATGAGAAGTGGTTATCCTAGCAGAGGAAATAACATCCCTTCCTCTAAATTAGACAATATGTAAGAAAAATTGGCAACAATTTGCTTTGTTTGGATTTTAATCAAGAATGTTAAATTAGGTTGGAAAGGAATATTAGGACCAGACTTTGGATGACTTCAAATAACAGAGTAAGGAATTTGGATTTCAGTAGACACTGGGGAGCTGTTTAACATTTATGAGCAGAAGAAAGGCTTGATCAAAATTATCCTCCAGAAAAATAAATCCATTGACCTCAATATTATCGGAAGGAGAAGAAAATTGATGTAGCAAGAAAGTGTAAACGGATATTACAAAAATCTAATTCATTTTCATTTAGCAAAGTTATTGAAGATCTACTAACTGGCTCAGGCAAAAATTTGTGAATGCCTAAGGTAGATAAGTTGAGTGGGATGGGTGCTAAGAGAAAGACATTATGGCTTTATTGAGGGAAGATTCAAAAAATTCTTTATTGTGTGCTAGTAATAAAAATTAATGGCAATGAGGGAAGTGGATGTGGCTCAAGCAATTAGGCTTCCACTTAATCACTTAGATAATCCTCTAAGTTCTCATTGGCTGCGTCTGTATCACATGTCCAACCCTAGAATGGAGACTGTGAAAGTAGAGAATGAGAATAGAGTATACATGATACATTGCCCTGGGCTAGACACATTGCTGCTCTTAACAAAATCATAATCATGTTACCAAGGAGGAAGTGGAAGATTGATATTGGTTCTAACAGAGTTTCCCGTAGGTGGCAACACAAATATATATATATATATATATATACATACATACACACACACACACACACACACGCGCGCACATATATAAGAGCTGGTGCTTGTTCTTAAAGAGCTATGCATTGGTTGTGGAAATTCTCAATGCAATTGAGAATTGCCTCTTAAAATGTGGGATATATTTTCCATTTGTTCATGTATTTTTAATTAAGTGTTTATTCTTTGCCTCTTCCAAAAACTCTTTGATTGCTTACAATGCAAAAGTTAATATAAACATGGACAATAAAATCACTACAAAATTAGAAAAAGAGTGGAGAAATTGATGTAACTGATGAGATAATTATGTGGCAAGAATTCTACATGTCACGGCAACTTAGCCAAAAATAGGATTAGTATAAGGTTTCTCATTATTTAAATGTTTAAAAATAAACAAATTTATGTTGAGAAATAAACTCCCTATTATTTAAAACAAGAAAAATTAATATGGACATTTTTGGCTTTCTATGAGAAATATTAATAGTAGGTAGCTAAAAGATAAGTTTTATCCTTCATAAGAGTAACTTCCTATAGGTTAAGTTTCCAGTGTAATTAAATTCCCATTCCTTCCCTCAGACTTCATTATCTGAGCCTGAACATTTTACATTTGTTTTAGTGGTTTTAAGTTTTAACATGGCTATGTCTTTAACTGCAACTTTCCCAGACCTCTTTAGTGTAATTTTCCTAGAAGTAGGAAACATATCTGCCTTGTCCCCCACCATAAGTCTATCTCACATGGAAGACAATCAATAAAAATATATCAGATAAATGAATGAGTATGTGGAACAAAATAAGAATAAGGGATATAGCACTTTTTCCTTAGCAGTGTTTCTAAAAGATGCAAAATATGGACATTTCTCTCGGAACCCTCTCTAAAACTTGCAATCAGAACATACCATCTTAAATGGTTTGTGTCTGTTTTTCCTCTGGTATTCCAAAGCACACAGCACATTATCTGCTACATCTTGGGACATTCAGTGGATAATTGATAGTCTCATGAAGAAAGGCATTTCTGAGGACAGTTGAAACAATATTATACTGGTACATTATTTCTTATAATAGATGTCAGAATAGAGAATATTGAACCTAGAGAAATAAGAGATTAACATTAAACTACTTCCTAAGTATTGGATGATCCCAGAAGTCTTTGGAAAATTCTGGGTCATAGATAATTCATTGTTCTATTCTGAAATTAGTGCCTAAATGATGTATTATTGATTAAAAAGGGATCTATATGCTTCAGCAACGAGCTGAAAAAGTAGTTGTGTACAGCATTCCATTGTCAACGTGGAGAAGTCTATTTTCATTCTTTCCCAGACAGATGGCAATTGTCCTTCTTCACAGAGGTGGCCCACAAGGATATTTGCAGTCAGGCCAAGAGTTTCTCTAAAACAGAACTTTGAATATGCTCAAGTATTTAGACAGTAAACAAATTGGTACCCCAGATTTCTGTACTGTATTTTATGGAAAAGATAATTTTGACATGAAAATTTTTAATGGTAAATGGTCACCAATTATCTGCCATGATCTTGGGAGAGTCCGAGTATGGTGCCTGAATAAAATAACTGTGCATATATACATTTTATACATCTTGAGGGTTTAATGTACTTCACCAAATTTATTTAAATGATTACGTGAGAGTGGGAGATGTGGTTAATGGAAAGAGAATTGACAATTATAATTCTGAAACGTTGACCCCAGCTGCCAAGTAGAATAATGATGCTTTTGACAAAAAAAGAAAAGCAAGGAAAGGAAAGTTTAGTCCACTTCAGGAGTACTTAACTACAAGGAAATATGGAATACATTTTCAGGAATGGTGGAAAATCTGAACTAAACAGGAGGCTGTTGAAGAAGTAGAAAAGAGTGTGCACCAGATCCAAAGCATTTAGTGAGAAGCAATTCAAGGAGTTCTGGGGGTAGGGTATAGGGGAGGGGAAGGGATTCAGGTCAGTTCACTTAATGCTAGGTGGTCTTAGCTGGGTCGTGCTTTACTCTTCACCTCCCATTCATTTCCTTCCTTTCTTTGTTTTCAGACCTCTTGCTTCATGTTCTATTTCCAATCCTGAACCTTTACCCCTATACCTGACAGCCAATTTAACAATTCTGGCCCCCCAGAAACTTGTCTGAGCTCTATGTTCCGCTTATGAGTGTCTGATCAGGGCTGTCTAAGAGGAACTTGGGCAGGAAACATCTATCCTTTACCTTTTAAGAAGAAAATGTATGGTGTTAAATAATACCTTTAGAGGCAGTCCATATTAAATCCAAAATAGCACTTTATTAGGGTTATCAACAATGCAATTAATCGTGTTCTGCTTTTTATGGTATGTAAATGCATACACCTAAAACAGAGAGATTAGTTAGAACATTTGTGTGAATTACATTGCCCTGGTGACACACTTCAAAATATACCAAGGAAGAAAAGTGAAACGTGCTTCTAAAATAATAGAAATTATAATTGCTAACAGGTATTGAATACTTACCATGCATCAGGCACTATGCTAAAGTCTAGAGGAAAATGTTAAAGCAGTAAAGGTATCTGGAATCTTGTTTCTGATTGGACTTTAGTCTCAAAATGATGAATATAGGATTAGTTATTGAATATTTCTTGAATTTACACATCTCAATATTATAAAACACTTCTAAATTTTGAGTTTTCATAACATTGAATTTGGATATTTCTAACTAATTCAGATAAAGTTTATAGGAGGGAAAGATTTTACACCTGAACTTCCTGATTAGGAAGTGGTGCTTGGGAGTGTTAAAAGTGGGTGTTTCAAGTAGTAAAGGCAATATAAACTACCACAAATACATTAAATAGTAAAAGGCTGGTTTGAAGGCCAATTAGATCCAATGCCTTTTCACATGTTGCTTCCTTCATATAGAATGTACTTTCTCTATTCTCAATCTAGACTTCTACTCCTCTTTTAAGACTCAGCAGGTAAGGTGGCAGTAGACTGATCCCTGAAGTAGTCTCCAGCACTTAATGACTAGATCAGCAGTTCTCAAATGAGTGTATCAGATTCACTTTTAAGGACTTGTTAAAACTGAGCTGTGAGGGAGCTCGGGGAAGATGGCATCAGAGCAGGCAGGTGGGGCTCCACTCTCTCACAAAAACAACAGAAAAAGGGCCAAATGCCCAAGGGACCTACTTTGGGGCTCAGCAGACCAGGGCAGTGCTGCACAACCCCCTGGAGGGTGAGTGTCAGAGAGACAAAATGACAACCATGAGTTACTAAACCCCGGTGGCAGCTGGGAAGGGTACCAACCCAACGCCCACCCTCAAGACATGCAGCTTGGATAAAACCCAGGGACCAGTGCAGTCCACTGAGAGAAGAACAGACATCTTACTCCCTGGGAAGAGGGAGTTAACATCAAAGGATGGAGAGTGCTTTCTCTTGAGTGAAATTGGCCAGCAGAGCCCGCTTTGCATCTCAGCTCTGGTCAGACCGGAAACACCGGTAAGCGGGGGTTGAAAGACACACCTCCATCTAAAGGTTTGCTAAGGAACACCACCATCTGCTGGTGAGCTGGAAAACTGCAAGGAGAAAACTGCTTTTAGGTCTCTCTTAGTCCCAACTCCTGGGAGAAAATCTGAGACCATTACAGAGTCCCTGGTCCAATTTTGATAATTTAAGCTGGGTAATTTTAAAGACTCAGAATAAGTTGAACTAAAAATTAAAGAAGAGCTAGGGAGGGGGGCACTAGGCAAGAGAGAGAAATTGATGCCAGAGTAAATTCACAAACATATTCAGATGCCTAGAAATCAGCAAAATTTCAAGAAATACTAGGAAACAGGAAGAAGTGGAACAGTCAAAGGAACAAGCCAAATATCCTGATGAAATACAGGATTTAAAACAACTAATCAATGATAATCACAAAACTCTCCTAAATCAATTCAAAGAATTGAAGGAAATTTTGAATAAAAAGATGTAGAATATTAAGAAGACACTTGGTGAGCATAATGAACAATTTGAAAGCCTGCAAAGAAAAGTAACTGAGCTTGTGGGAATGAAAGACTTGATGGATGAGATTAAAAATATATTAGATGTACATAAGAGCAGATCTGAATTGCTCAAAGACAGAATTAGTGATTTTCAAAGACAGACCATCTGAACTGGAAAAGACAGGACAACAGAAAGAGAAGAGAATGGAAAAAGTGGAACAGGGTCTCAGGCAATTGAATGACAATGTGAAATGCACAAACATACACATTATTGGTGTCCCAAAAGAAGAGAATGGGAAAATGGTAGAAAGATTATTTGAAGAAAGAATGATTGAAAACTCACCAACCCTTATTAAAGACATAAATATCAATATCCAAGAAGGACAACATACCATAAACAGAATAAATCAGAAAAGACCTACCCCAAGACACATACTATTCAGAATGACAAATATCAGAGATAAAGAGAGGATTCTGGAAGAAGCAAGAGAAAAGCAAAGCATCACATACAAGGGAACCTCGATATGATTAAGTACCCACCTCTCATCAGAAACAAAAGAGAGAGAAGAAAGTGGAAGGATGTAATTAAGGTACTGAAAGGGAAAAACTGCCAGCCAAGAATTCTGTATCCAGAAAAAGGTCCTTCAAAAATGAGGATGAGTTCAAAGTCTTCACAGATAAACAACAAAAAAAAAACTGATAGAATATGTTACCAAAAGACCAGAATTACAAGAGATGCTAATGGGAGTGCTGCAGCCTGAAAGGAAAAAACAGGGGTGGGAAACTTGGAGAATAGTGTAGAAATGTAGATTATTAAGAAAGGTAAATTAAGAGGTAAAAAGACAGACAATAGTAAGATATCACAACAGAAAGACAAAGGACAAAATGGATGAAGTAAATAATGTCTTTATAATAATAACATTGAATGTTAATGCCTTGATCTCCCCAATCAAATGACAGATTGATAAAATGGATAAAAAAATATGAGTCATCTATATGTTGTCTACAAGAGACTCACTTCAGACATAAGGACACAACCAGGTTAAAAGTGAAACAGCACACAGATCCCAAACCAAGCTGAAGGAAAGGAATAGTAAAGATCAAACAGAAATTAATGAAACCAAGAACAAAACGATAGAATTAAAAAAAAAAAAAGTTGGTTCTTGAGAATATTAAGAAATTGACAAACCCTTCATTAGACTGACAAAGAAAAAAGAAAAGAAAGATGCAAATGAATAAAATCAGAAATAAGAGGGGGGACATTACCACTGACCCCACAGTAATAAGAGATATCATAAAAGGATACTGTGAACAACTGTATGCCAAAAACCTAGACAATGTAGACGAGATGGACAAATTCCTAGAAACACACAAACAGTCTACACTGACTCAAGAAGAAATAAAAGACCTCAACAAACCAATCACAAGTGAAGAGATTGAAGCAGTCATCAAAAACCTCCCAAAGATGAAAAGCCCTGGAGCAAAAGGCTTCACAGGTGATATCATCATTCAAAGATGATCTAATAACCAGTATTGCTCAAGCTCTTCCAAAAAATTGAACAAGAAAGAATGCTACCAAACTCATTCTATTAAGCCAGCATCACCCTAATACCCAAACCAGGTAAAGATACTACAAAAAAAGAAAATTATAGATCAATATCTCTAATGAATACAGATGTAAAAATCCTCAACAAAATATCTGCAAACTGAATCCAAAATCACATTAAAAGTATTATACACCACAGTCAAGTGGGTTATATACCAGGTATGCAAGTGTGGTTCAACACAAGAAAATAAATTAGTGTAATAAACCACATTGATAAATTGAAGAAGAAAATCACATGATCCTATAAATTGTTGCAGAAAAGGCATTTGACAAAATACAGCATCCTTTCTTTATAAAAACATCCCTAAAGATAGGAATAGAAGGAAGATTTCTCAATATGGTATAGTGCATATATGAAAATCCTGCAAGTAGCACTGTCCTCAATAGTAAAAGACTGAAAGCTTTATGTTGAGGTCAGGAAAAAGACAAAGATGCCCACTGTCACCACTGTTATTCAATAGTGTGCTAGAAATTCTAACTAGAGGAATTAAGCTAGATAAAGAAATAAAATGCACCCAAATAGGAAACGAAGAATAAATACTTTCATTATCCATTGATAATGTGATCCTAAATCTATAAATTCCTGAACAATCCACAACAAAGCTAATAGAACTAATAGATGAATTCAGCAAAGTTGCAGGATACAAGATTAGTGTGGAAAAATCAATAGCATTTCTATACACTACTGATGAGCAGTCTGAGGAGATAATCAGAAAAATGAAACCATTTATAACAGTGACTAAAAATCAAATATTTAAAAAGAAACTTAACCAAGGACATAAAGAATCTGTATTCAGAAAACTACAAAATATTACTAAAAGAAAATGAAGAAGACATAAATAAATGGATGGACATTCCGTGTTCATGAACTGGAAGACTAAATATCATGAAGATGTCAATTCTACCCACACTGATGTACAGATTCAATGACATCCAAATAAAAATTCCAACAGCCTTTTTGCAGAAATGAAAAAGACAATTATTAAATTTATTTGGAAGGGTAAGGGGCCCAGAATATCCAGAAATGTCTTTAAAAAAAGAAGAAGTAAGTTTGGAGGACTCTCAATTCTTGATTTTAAAGCATATTACTTAGCTATAGTGGTAAAAATAACATGTTATGGGCATAAAAATAGACTGACTAATGGAACTAAATCAAGAGCTCAGAAATAGACCCTCACATGTATGGTCAAGGTGTGTTTCACAAGTCGGTCAAGCCCTCCCAGCTGGGCCAGAACAGTCTATTCAACAGACAGTGCTGGGAGAACTGGATATCCATATCCAAAAGAAAGAAAGATGACCCCTGTCTCACACCTTATAAAAATTAACTCAAAATGAATAAAGGACCTAAATATAAAAGGTACTTTCATAAAACTCCTAGAAGAAAATGTAGGAAAACATCTTCAAGATCTTACAGTAGGCAGTGCTTTCTTATACCTTATACCCAAAGCACAAGCAACAAAAGAAAAAGTAACTAAATAGGACTTCCTCAAAATTAAACACTTGTTTTTCAAAATCCTTTGTCAAGAAAATAAAAGGGCAGCCTACTCAATGGGAGAAAATATTTGGAAACCACGTATCCAACAAGGGTTTGTTATCCATATTATATAAAGAGATCAGAAAACTCAACGATAAAAAGACAAGCAACTGAATTAAAAATGGGCAAAAGAAGAAATACAAATGGCCAAAAAAGCACATGAAAAAATGTTCAACATCACTAGCTATTAGGGAAATGCAGATCAAAATTATAGTGAGATACCATTTCAAAGCTTATAGAATGGCCACTATTTAAAGGGAAAAAAAACTTCAAGGGCTGGAAAGGATGTAGAAAAACAGGAACACTCCTTCACTGTTGGTGGAAATGTACAATGGTGCAGCCTCTATGAAAGACAAGTTTGGCAGTACCTCAGGAAGCTGAATATAGAACTTTCGTATGATCCAACAATCCCTTTACTAGAAATATTTTCAGTAGAACTGAAAGCAAGGATGCGAACTGACATTTGCACACTGATGTTCATAGCAACATTATTCACAATTGCTAAAGTATGGAAGCAGCCCCATGTGTCCATCAACTGATGAATGGATAAACAAAATGTGGTATATACACACAATGGAATACTATTCAGCTGTAAGAAATGAAATTGGGATGCATACGACAACATGGATGAACCTAGAGGATATTAGGTTAAGTAAAATAAGTCAGACACAAAAGGACAAATATCATATGGTATCTCTAATATGAACTAAATACATTGAATAAAATCATGGAAATAAACTCTAGACTATAGGTTACCAGGAAATAGAAGATGTATTGAAAATGGAAGTTGATGCTTAATGTATGCAGCATTATTAATAAAGTTAATTGTGTAAGTGTGGAAATGAATAGAGTTTATAGTGACACATTATAGCGAGTATACTAAAACTGCAATTTATAAACGTGATTGTGTCTGAAAAGAGTAGTCTGCAGATTTCAATGTCAATTGAAAGGAAACTAGAGTAGAATCTAGGGTATGTATAACAGTGATTATGGTGGTGGATGAAGACTGTGATTAATAGCATAAATATAAGAATGTTCTTCTTTACAAAGTGCTAAGAATATGGTGATACATGGGAAAATCACAATTAATGTAACTTATGGAAAATAGTTAACAGTAATATTGTAATATTTTGCATCAATGGCAAGAAGATATATTTCAACCTAAGGGCGAACAAAAGGAGGTTATAAGGGGGTATGGGATTTTTCCATTTGCAGTAATGAAAATGTTATAAAATTGACTTAGGTAATGACAGCACAACTCTGTGATGAAAATGAGAGCCACTGAGTGTACATTTTGAATGGGTTGTACAAAGCATGGGACTGTATAACACAGGGAATCCAGTGGTAGATGATGGATTGTGGTTAATAGGACAAACCTAAGGATGCTTTCTCCTAAACAGAAACAAATATGTAATATTAATATAGGGTGTTAATAATTGGGTGGGTGGGGGAAAAACACACCAGGTATAAGATATGCACTATAGTTAGTAGTAATATTTTGACCATACTTTGTCATAGTTTGTAACAAATGTTTCCCAACAATGCAAGGTGTTGGTGGTGAGGAAACGTATGGGAGTCCTGTATGATGATATGCATGTTTATTTTGTAAATTCACAACTTTTACTATACATTTATTGTTTATGTATGTTCAAGTATGAATGACACACTTCAATAAATTTTCTTTCTGAGGTACCAGGGGCTGGGCATTGAACCTGGGACCTCATATGTTGGAAGCTGGTGCTCAACCACTGAGTTACATTGGCTCCCCTGAGTTAGTTTTTTCATTTGTTTTGCTTGTTGTTTGTTTTTGTTTTCTCAAGAGGCACCGGGGACCAAACCTGGGACCTCCCATGTGGGAGGCAGGTGCTTATCAGCTTGAGCCACATCTGCTCCCTTCAATAAAATTTTATTTAATAAAAAATGTAGACTGAGACTCATCCATGGAGCCTCCGATTCTGTAGGCCTCAAATTGGGTCCCAAATTTGCATTTTTAACAAGTTCTCAGGTGATGCTAATGTTGCTGGTCCAGGGACCATACTTTGAGAATCACTGAACCATAACAATATCTAGAATCAAAAAAGGCAAACAGTGTGTTCTTTCTGTTAATCTACTGATTGGACTCCTTCAGATATATGACTTACGGTTGTGTATGTGTTAAATTGCTTGTCTGCATTATTAAGATATAAAATTTGTATTCCCATCACTAATCTCTTCCCTGAACTCCGGACTCATACATCCAACTACCTATTCTATCTCCCCATTTGTATGTCTGATAAGCACCTTAATTCACTAAATCCAAAATTGAACTCTTGATTTCTGCCACTCCTTTGCTTCTAGACTGAATACTGTTCTGGTCCTGCCCAACACATCTTAAAAAGCAAATTCCAAACACATCAGACTTTTCCCAAGAACTTAACTGTGGCTCAGAACAACCTCAAGAACAATTATAAAAATACAAAATATTCAGGCTAAACAAAGTAAAATTTACAATGCTTGGCATCCAATAGAAAATTGCCACCTTTACGGAGAAGCAGGAAAATAAAATATATAATTATGAAAAAAATAATCAAAATCAACTCAGAACTGACACAGATGATAGAATTAGTAGAAAAGGACTTTAAAATAATTAAAATGGCATGCCATATGTACAAAGTTAAGTAGAGTCATGGAAGGTATAAAAAAGTTTCAATTAAACTTCTAGAAATGAAAACTATAATATGTGAGATGAAAAAATAAACTGAATAGAATTAACAGAACATTATTCACAGAAGAAAAAAATATTTAACTTGATGATGTAGCAGTGCAAACAATTGAAAATGAAACCCAGAGAAAAAGAGACTAAAAAGCAAAAAAATGTAGAGAATGTCAATGAGCTGTGTGATAACTTCATGAGGCTAATATATATGTAATGATATTATCTAGAAGAGAGACTAGAAAGGGAGGGGGTGTAGATAATATATTTGAATAATATAGTAGGTAGAATTCTAACAGGGACCCTGAGATTTCTTGTCCACCCCTGGTATTCTCACCCTGCATAATCCCCAGAATAGTGACTATGGTAGATTTTACTCTTTTGATTAGGTTATGTTATATGGCACAATTGGCCATAAAATGGGGAGATCATTCCAGTAGGCCTACTGAGCAATAAAAATAATGAACTATTGATACATGCTACAAAATGTGTCAATCTCAAAACATTTTGTGTGAAAAAAGCCAGACACAAAAAATACACACTGTATAATTTCACTTATATAAAATTTCAAAGAAATGCAAGCCTAATCTCTAATGATAGAAAGGACATCAGTGTTTGCTTGGAGATGGGAGAGAAGTGGGATATGTAGTAATGAGTGAAAATAATTACAAAGTCACATCTACTTCCCCAGAACCTGCATTTTGACAACTACTATGATTATTCTGATACATAATCACATAGAATTATAGTTCTACAGTAGTTCCAAGAATTTCAACTTATTAATATAACTTTGTATTAGAAACACTTGTCCCATTTTATTCTTTATTCTTCCTTCTTCTCATATAGTCTCAGAAAGAAAAAATATGGTATCCT
>JAQZBX010022298.1:0-31664 GCA_029593785.1 Cabassous unicinctus
CTGTCCATCACTGCAGCCGGGAGCTTGGGGTTGCTGACGACGGCCGCCATGGAGGTGGAGCTGGGGTACACGGACGGGCTCTTCCTCATATGGGCCTGGGGTGGGGGTGGGGGACACAAGCAGACACCCATCAGCTAACAGCCCAGGGCACGGCAGGGCAGCCGAACTGCAGCTTCTCAGGAGCCCAGGGCCTTCCGCACCCGAGCCGGCCCCGGCCTCTTTTGGCGCTGCCTGTGCCTGCAGTGACCTCATTCACGTTAACTGTCAGTCGTGTGGACAGAGGTGCATGATTTACCGAGAACCACACATGCTGTGCTGAGCTCTTGAGAATGACCAGGGCTGGAGGAGAGGACTTCCCGTTTGTGGGGCCCTTGGGGCTGGTTGGTGGGGGGGGTGCTGAGGTGACAAGGTGCATAGGAGGGAGGCTGTGGGGCCCCACGGCCAGCCGGGCCACCCCTCACTCTCACACACCTCTGTGCTGCCCCTCTATAAGGGGAAAACCCACTCCTGGTAAGTGAGGGGTTTCCAGGGGTGACTTTGTTTAAATTGCAAAGAGCAAATCAATCTCAGGTGAGATCGCATCCCACTTAAATCCTTCAGGGGTTCTACTACTTGAAAGACCATCGTCTTCTTCCTCTTCACATACTCAAAGAAAAAAGGTCCAACACACTTTTAATTCCTCCCCCACGAGGACTTGTGACACTTTTTAGAAAGCATCAAGTATCAAGTTATTTCTAAATAACATTTCGGTGCCTCTGCTTGGAGGTGCCTCGAGTGCTGTGCTGTCAGGGACAGGCCTCTTTCGAATCCCTGGCTAAGCTGGCAAACAGTTTACTGTCATCAGCAAAATAAACACTTTCTTAACAATGGTGAGGTCTGGCCCGAGGGTGCCTGATGCAGGCACGGTGAAGCCTGCTGTGCCGCCCAGTGTCACATGGCCAGCTCCCCTCATGTCTGGGATTTAGTCAGGCATGGCGACTTGAGTAATTTGGGGGAAGATTATTTCTTTCACTTTGAACTGATTCTATCTCATGAGAAAGGGAGGGTACAGAAACCAAAACAGTCAAAACTAAGATTTCCTAAAAATCCATGAGGCAGAAAGTAACCCTGTTAGAACCACGCCAACAAGCCATGTGAACAAACAGGCTGGGCTGGCCTGCAAGGTGGCCTGGCCCGGGGGCTCGAGCCCAGCTCCTGGTCCGGCTGACACTCTCCCCTGGCTGTGAGGCAGCCCATCTGCCCAAGACCCACTCTGCCAGCCATGGGAGTTAGAAACAGCCGGGGTCTGGGGCACAGCTGGCAGGATGAGTGTATCTTAAAGTTGGGAGTTCATGTCCCTCGTATTAAAGCTAGCTCTGTGGCTGGGGCCAGTGCGATTGGTGCGAGTGGAGCGCCAGGTGGGTGGGAGCCTTGGGGGTCTCTGGGGGCCAGAAAGAGGCCAGGGTTTCAGGGTCTCTGAAAGAATTTGGGGCAGGGGAACAGGGTTCAGGGTTGGCTCAAAAGTCTGGGCCACAGGTGGCTGTGGTTGAAACCCATGGCTCTGTGGATGGCCCTCTGCTGCCTCTTGATTTTCACAGACCTTTCTCCTCAGACTGATCTTTCTTGTTGAGTGAGACCCGAGTCCCCGTGCCCTGAAAGCCACCCCACTTGCTTTCAGTTCTTTCATTGGCCTGTTGGACTCTTGTCCACTTGACTCTGGGTCTTATTTGTCTGCCCTCCCTGACTGCGGCCCCTCTGCTAGGCAGCATGCATCACCCGGACAGTGGCCAGCTGGAGGGGTGGCACTGGCCATGGCATTTGTTGCCCCTCAGTGCCTTGTGGAGTACAATGAGTGAGTGGCTTCCTCTGAGACTCGGCTTGGCCTGAGGCCTGCCTCAGTGTGCCCCAGAAGCTCACGACCCCAATGTCACTGCCAAGAAACTTACCAGAGAGAGAAGACACAAACCATGGCTTCTGGATGTGTGAGGGGTCATGAGGGCCACCCCCTGCCTTTGGACAGGTCCACTCTAAAGTCATCCTGCCCAGCTGAGACTGTGTCCTATCCCCCAGTAACATGGCCAGCTGGCTGGAGCATTACCTTGGAATGCGGGCTGAGGGAGCGGATGGAAGGGACGGCGATGAGGGCGAAGCGCTCGTAGAGGTACTCGTTGGAGGAGCTTCCCTTCAGGAGGGCAAAAGGCATGAGGTAGAGCTCCCCCTCCAGGACCAGGATGAGCTGCCGGTGCCGTCCCACGGGGCCGCTGGAGTGCATCAGGCCCTGAAGAACAGGCATGGAGAGGCTCACGTAGGGCCCGGAAGCCCCGAGTGGCAAACTTAACTCTGGCCATTCGGAGTGTGCCGGTGGGTGGCACTGCTCATGCAGGCTGGTCACCAGGTGGTATGCTCCACTGACTGGTTTCGTGTCTGCCCTGCAGGCCTGGGGGCCTGGAGGAGGGGGTTCTCTAACGGGGACATTCTTGAGTCTGAGGGCAGCCTGGGGTGAAGCAGGAGGCCAGATCACACACGAGGGTGACGACTCAGAGACAAGCACAGGCCTGAGTGAATGCAGTCTCTGTAGTTGGGGAGTGGCACAATGGCAGGTGACCCACAAGAGGTCTGTGCGCAGTGATTGCCCAAACGTGCAGGGATAGGGGAGGTCAGGAGAGGGAGCAGTTAGCAGGGACTCCTCTCAAACTATACAGCAAGAATTCAACCCCAGTAGGCTATGCTGTCCATTTCAATGGACAGGAGGCTGGCAAATCAGAGGGTGGAAGATTCTGGAAATTAGGATGACATCTGCTAAAGGAGAAGGTTTCCTACAGAGGAAGGGCCAGTTTCCAGGGTCCTCTGCTCCTCTCCTGCAGAGAGATGCCCCTTTGCCCCGGTGGCTCTGGAGGTACTGTGGCCCCTGGCTTCCTTCTGGGATGCCGGGGACCTCAGACACTGACGTGACACACCTCACTCCTGAAACGCCCAGCATGAGGACACCAGGGAGAAGTGCATGCAGACCCACAGCAGACAGACCTACAGACGGATGGAACCCACTCACTCTTGTTCTCTACACGTTCTTTTCAAAAGAACTGCAGATGGAGACTAAGACATAGGACTCTTGATCAAATAAATAGGCCAGAATTGTGAAAACTGGACTAACACAGGCTGAAGTGCGAACAGCGATGAAGTGGAAGCTGCTACTGCTGCTGGCACTTGAAGAGGTGCCAACGGGCACTGCTGGTCGGACACTTGCCGCCCAGAGCCTACAGGAGAGACGGGTCCTGGGGCCGGATGGGCGCTGCCACGGGGCATGGGGAGAGCACGACCGGCCCCTCCCCCCACCCGTCAGTGGGGATGGGGCTGACAGGCGGGCGCCCACCAGGACGCTGCTGTGCTCCAGGGAAGCAACTGTGCACGTCCTCTCATCTGACCTGCTGCTGTGGGCACTTGGCTGAGGGTGGCAGAAGGCGCTCAGCTAACCCAAAGTGACACGTGCCTGGCGGGACATTTAGTCTAAATGACCCCCTATGGCTTTTTTTGTGTGTGTGCTTTTTTGTTTTTTGTTTTTTTTTTAATTCTAGCTGCATCTAAAGAAAGCAGAAATAAAAAAACGATTAGACCAGTTTGCTTCTTGTTTGCTTTGAGAGCTACTTTCTAAGAAGAGATTTATAGTAAATGAATCAATGTACAACCCAGGAAGGAAAGAGTTGGGGGTGTATCACAGGGTGCCCCCAGTGTGGTCATGGGATGAGTTTCTGGGTCTGCACTGGCAGGCAGGGGGCTGGGCAGGCTTTGCTATGGGCACACCCACGGGTGTCACAAGTACTAAGGCCCCTGGCCAGTCACGCAGGAGGAGGGCAGCTCTGGGGGCCGCACCACCACGCCATTTTGGGGGTACCATGTGAACATGGACGCAGGGCCAGAGTGGCAGAGTTGACTGTCCCTTGACCTCAGTGGTAGGGTCAGTCAATGGAACCCACTCACTCCTGTTCTCTACACATTCTTTCCAAAAGAAATGGCTGATGGAGACTAAGGCATAGGAGGTCTTTGTGCTGTGATGTGCCCAAACGCGCATCAGTGACCATGACAATCTGTTCACTGCTCAGTGAGAGCTGGGTTGCCCCAGACAGGGGCAATGCGCTGCCAACAACCACGTGGGGCTCAGGCCACCTGCCAAGTGCAGACTGGACTGGCTCTCCCTCAGCAGACCCAGAGCCGCCTGGAGTCACGAAGAAGTCCTCCCTGAGCCTCTGCTGCGGGGCCCAAACCTGATAAGGCTCTGTCACGTCATCCCACAGGTTCTACAGGGACATGGGCCACTTGTGGACAAATCCCAGCCATGACAGCACTTGTACGTATAAATCGAAGGCCTTTTGACTGCTGGGTAAGGCAAGGGGCATAATACTGAGGCTGGACTCCATTTAGAGAAAGCATTCATTGGCAGTGTCTAAAGGAATTCTAAAACTCTCTCACAAAACCTTCTTAGCCGAGGCACCAGCCTGAAGACTGGGGATCCCATGCTGTTAAAAGCTGGAGTGTGTTCTCTGACAAGTGATTTCAGCTCCCTATGGGGGTTGGGGTGGTGATCGTCCAGTGTGGCCCCACCATCAGAAGTCTTTCGCCCAAGCCCAGCCTCAGCTGCTCCCATCAGCCATTTAGTTGTGCTTCTCACGTGCCTGCCACGCACTGTGGAGAAGGCAGGCAGGTTTAGGACACAGCCCCTGCGCATGAGCTTGGGATGTACTTAGAAGAGTATAACACACAGGAAGCCCCTATTGAGTAAGATGACATTAAACGTATACATGACGGGATGCTGGAGCCCACCTGGGGAAGTTGGGCTGGCCTGGGGGTGGGGGATGGTGAGGAGAGGCCCACCTGGTGGGTTGGAGAGGGACACGGGGGCCAGCCTGGAAGGCGCTGGGGTGGGGCAGGCAAGGACAGTAGACCTCTGCTACACATTCAAGAGCCACTAGGAGGCAGTGTGCAGTGCTGTGACAGGACCATGCAGGGTGATTCAGATGTCGAGAGAAGGGGACAAGGGGACTTGCTGGGGCTGGGTGAACAGGGAGCTTAGGGGACCAGGAGAGGGAAAGTCTCTAAATTCAAGCCTAGGAGATGGGAGATTTTTTCTCGAGCCACTTATCCCAATTTACACGTCTGCAGATGGAGACTCAGGGGCAGTGCCTAGTAGCAGGCACAGAGCCTGGCATGTGTGTCCCTGGGCGAGGATCCCAAAGGTGACCCGTCTGGGCAGCATGAAAAGAGGGGTGACAGCAGCAGGCACCCTATTTAATGCAGGCTTGTGGGGAGATGGGATATTGCAACAGACTGACAGCTCCAGGTAAAAGGCAGTGGGAAAAATGGATGGAACGCACTGGAAGAGATGCTTGGAGACTTCTAAAGCCCTGCCTCCAGGATATGTGAGCACTGCCCTTGCCATGAAAGAAGATTAGCTCTAATCCACTGTGAACTTGAAAAGAGAAAATAACGTGATGTCTCTATCCAAATTACATATCATCTGCTAGATTGAGCGGCAGAGACAATTCAAGGACACGCTACTCTGCACCTCAGCATGTCAGTCTAGGAAAGGGGATTCGCTGCCTTCTTAAGTCTGGATTTGGAAGATAAAACAGCTTAGGCATCAGCCCTATGCTGGCAACTAAGAGGGAGTCCAGTAATTTCCAGGAAAGACTTGGACTTTCTGGCCCTTAAAGTTTCTAGAAATGGGATTTTTTTGAAGTAGACCAAGACAAGGAGGCCAGGTAAACTAAAACCTGTTTCCTTTCCCTCCATAGACGAGCTGTGACCCTACCATGGCAATGGAATTCCAGGCAGCAAGTGGCGCTTGAGCATTTACTGTGTGCGAGTCCCAGCAGTATAAAAGGGAAAGGGCAGAGAGCCCCACAGGGAGGCCCTCATGCCCCACACTGTGACTGGCAGTGAGAGCGCGCAGTTAAGGTGCAGCTGTGGCCACAGGAGAGAGCATGATGGGCACAGAGACACTGTACCCTGGAGGAGGTCTGTGTACCGCTGTCAGCGAACCGCCGCTCAGCTCCAAGTGCACCGCCAATGCCTGCTCTGCCACTGGGGTGGATTCCTTTAGGCATCTCTTGATAAAGCGAGCCCGTGTTGCATCTTCTCAGTAGAAGGACTGGAGGACGCTGGGGGCGGAGCAGGCTCTCCTGACATTGCGGGCATAGGCCAAGGTCAGCAGAACGAGTGTGAGGATATCTGGTGGAGCCTGCCTAGCCACGGTGGGCACAGATGGGGTTCCTCTGTGGCTTTGCTGCGTCGGCCTTGAGCTGACCTTCCCACAACCCTCTCTACATAGAAACCAGAGTCTCTGCATAACCAGCATGCTCTGAAGGCCTCCTGCCCCCGCCAGTGCCCCAACTCCCACCGAGTGTCCTTCCACAGGTGGCTGACTAGCCGCTCTCCTGCCTGCTCTCTGGAGGGTGGCCAGGCCACGGCAGCACACATCTCTGCTATCGGGCGGGCTGGGCCACACCTTCTCCAGTGTTTGTCCTTTCGTGGGGTCTCTTATCTCGATTAGCCTGTGGTGTCTCCTGTGTGAAGTCAGAGCCTATATTTGGAGTCATGCATCCCCTTTGCTGCAGTGTCAGACCAACTGCGTTGTCAGGCCTCTGTGGGGTCAGCCTTAGCTGATTAGGCTCCTCCATGCTTCTCAGGACCTGTTCTTCTAGACCTAACATAAAAATATTAGAGTTATTCTGGGCCACCAGTTAGGAAAGGGGGTGCAGCATGCAGGCTGATTCCCCAGTGTGTACTGGGTGCTCGGGAACTCCCTGACGCTAATTGTTTTAAATCTTAAAAATTTATGTTTTAATCCCAAGTCAAGGGAGCAGCAAGAAGCAAAGGCTGTTCTTGCCTTCTATGTCCCTCTCGAGCAGGGGAACAGCCCTCACACCCCCACAGCCATCGGGGGCTGCTGGGCTATTGGGACCTGGCTCCCATCTTTAACCCAGTTCTACACACGTAGCAGGGAAAGGTGATCTCATAACCCAAAGTTTCCCCTACAAAACCACTCCCAGTGCTTTTTGAGGCAGTAATAACCTGAAGCATTTTCTGGTGCTGAGCTAATTCTGTTTTGACCCTCTAAAAATTAGTCCCACTCGGATCCTTCCTTAGCAGCTAAAAATCAGGTCTACCTGATACTTGTCTATGGAAAAATTCTTTGAGAGGCTGTGCACTCACACCCAGCAGAGTTACAATGAACCAATGGGGTCCGTGTAGATGCGGCCATATTTTACTGTCCAAAGGAATCGGTTATATTTTATAGCTACATTTTAAATCATAGTTAATAACGTTTTATGTTAAACTTTCCCTGTTTACTGTGAGGCTTCTAGCTCCTGATCAGACCCAGACTCTCTAGTCTGGGCTGGACTTAGAAGGAGGGAGAGCATTGCCCACTGGACAAGGTAGGGAAGGAGCGTTCTGGGGAGAGGGGAGAGATGGGCTCAGCCTGCAGTGCTGGGAGCTCTCAGAAACTTGGAATCATGAGGCAGTGAGGCATGTGATTAGGAAGCAGCAGGGCACGGGCTGGGCAGGGTGCGGGTTCCGAGCACTCCAGCAAGACACTAATCTCCCTACTCAAATGACAGCCCTGATGCCCATCACCTCTCAGGCTTGTGGAGACCAAGCTAGCGGTGGCAGCCCAGGGGAGGACCTAGCACCATGCCTGGTGCACAGGGGCTCTCGTGAATATTGGTCCAATGTGAATTGACAAAAGTCTTCAGGTGCTTGGAATAAGTTGAGCACAAGCGCCTATTATTTATATTGTTCTTTTCTCCTGAGTCTCAGTAATTTTTCCAGCACAACTCATTCCCTTTCCCTCCAGTGTTTACAGACATTCATGTGGCTCAAGCATCTAAAGAGCCTTCCTAGAGCATCCTGCTCCAAGTTTTAACCCAGGGTATTCCCACACCCACAGCTGTTAACTGACACGTGTGAAAGAGGCCACTACACAGTGTCCTTGAAGTCAAATCTCCAAGCCTTCAGTTCTCCTGATCCAGTTCACTAATCCTGGGTGTGTGTTTGGGTGGTGAATTCTGATTCTTGTACTGTTTCGGTTAAGAGAGAATCTTCTGTATATACTCATGGCAACAGAGGTCTTGAATGCTTCAGAAAGCATCAGTATCAAATGTTATGTTCCATGTGTCCTGATATTTGGCTTAAGAAATATGTGCTCCATGTGCATCGCCAGCTTTCAGTGGATCAGTGTGCAGTAACACACAGGCCCCCTGGGGGCCCAAGGGTGGCTATTTCACTGGAGGAACAGGAGGGCTCTCAGAGTTTCCCACATCACGGGCCAGAGGTGTGAATGCCACTGATCAATGTGGGGGTAGAAAGAACGCTCCTGGGTTCGTGAGCTTTTGGGCCGAGTAGATTGCCATGAAATGGATTTTACTGTCTACAACAAGGATTCCAGGAGCAAGGGGCTGCTGGAATTCTAGATACCCCAGGAGCATGTATAGAGCTTGGGATCCAGAAGGCACTTGATTATGATTATGGGAAAATGAGGTTTTTCCTGACTCTTATTTTTGAGTGAGCGAATTGATCAAACAGAAGCTTTTATGGTAGAAGAACATTTCTGTAATGCTTCTGCAAAATCTTGTCATCCCAGATGGCTGTATCCAGTTTAAGCAAATATCACATACCTATGGGAAATAACCCTCAAACAAAGACTAAAATTTACCAAGACCATAGATACTGTTATCTAAATCAAAACAGAAAAATAAAAATTCAATCCACTCAACTGTATTCTTTGGCCAAACAAAAGACTTCAGGTTTGCTTAAAGTGCCAGAGGGGGTAGGAACGGTGGTACTGGGTGTTGAAGAAACAGGTCCCATGGCCAGGAGCCAGAGGGGCCTGCCTGACACTCAGTGTCCAACCTCAGCCAAATCAGCCAAAAGGTACCACAGGGGCCACAGGAGCCTTTGTGCAGCAGGGTGGACCTCTCTATCTTGGCTGGCCTGGCAAAAATAAGCCCATGCACCCCTCCATGGCAGGAGGGGTGCCTCAGTGTACCCAGAACCTATCAGGATATGGCTGGGATAGCTGCTTGTTGACCACCAGCTAAAGCAGAGCCAGGACACAGATGAGACTCACCCGACAGCAGGGGCCCACGTGAGAAAGCGACTTGCACCTCGTGGGAAATAGCTGATTCTTCTGGGTGCTTTTACCATCAGTTTCAGAGGTACAGAAGGCTTGTGAGTAATTGCCTCCGTTTTTCCTCTTCCTAATCAGTTGTAGAAATGCTTGCAGTCCTTGGGTGACATTTGTCCTCATTTAGATATTACTAAGATGTCTCAATCAGATATCAGACAGCCTGGTGGTAGGTCTGCCAGCCCCAAGCATGCCAGTCTTGAGGGCCTTGTCCTCTATTCCACACTCTAGAATCCAGGTGCAATCAATTCTATGGACAAAACTTCCCTGGCTGTCTGCAAACACTCCAGTCTAGTTAGAAAACTGGCACTGAACGGTCAGTCTTATTTCATGTTGCATCTCTTCTAGGGTAAGCTGGTTCATCACACTACTTGATTTCACAAGTGGCATTTTACGAAACTCCATGGAAGCCATTTGCCCAGTGCAGTAGCTGTGGTACTGACCCAGCCACAAGCCAAGCCATCCTCATGCAAGGGCCTTGGCAGAACCGGAAGCCCTGTTTCACGTTCTTAGATGACAGGTTTCAGGCGAACACCCTAAACTCCTGTGTTTACGAAGCAGCTCACCTGCCTAACAGATATGAATGGCAGGTTTTAAGTAAGTTTCTGGGGTCTTAAGCTGGTAAAGGCTTTGTTGATTGACAGCATGGGTGAATGAGGAGTACTTTTCTTTCTCACCAAAGTCCCTCACTCCTGCTGGCTGTCCTATCACACTTCCTTTAAAACTGTGACTATAAGGAGAAGGGAAATAAAGACAAGAACTTCAGAGACTTGACAACTAGCAGGAGTCAGAACTCCAAGGATCCCGAAAAGTCCCCAAATCTGGACCCTTGAAGAGTGACTTGATCAAATCCTAGGACCTTTCTTGCTCTAAGTGTGGTTCTTGATTATAGCAATTTCTGGCTTCTGATGAAAATTATGGGGGTCATTTAGGATCTGAAGTAAATAAGCAGCTTCCCCGAAAGCAGAGCTGCCTTGCGGCATCACACAGCAGGGGCGTGGAGCGGAACTGTCTGATGTGGTGGAGCGCCGTCCCCAGGCCGTGCGGTGTGCAGTGCTGTGTGCTCAGACCGGGGGCACAGACCTGGGCCAGGGACTGGCCCCTTTACAACGTGCTGGGAAGTCCTGGCTCAGGAGCAGTGCTTACTACTCTTCACTTTCATTTGATGAAAGATGAATGCTGTGGACACAAACAGGGTCGCAGTCCCTTTCACACTAAACACTTGCAACTTTTGTTTGTTGACACTTTCTCCTTTGGGTCTCACACACAGGATTTGATTTGATTTGATGTCTGACAATGGCTCATGTGCAGATGTAGCCAGGCCCTCCTCAAAGATAAGCGGACATGTTTGTGCCTGACAGCAAAGGACAGCGCTTCCCTTAAGCCAAATTAAATCAAATACTGGTGCCAGGCCTAAGGTAAAATATTATTCTGTTCTACTTTTCATACTGTCTGACCTAGTCCCTTAGCAACAGGACTGTGGCTAAATGAAGGCAGTTGTTGAAATAATTATCAGCCCCATGTGAAGAGGCTAATCGTTTTAGTCTTGAAGTGTCAGTGATCTGTAATCTTGGACTTTTGGTTTTGATTTGTATTTTCACTGAAAACGTGAAGGTTCTGGCTCTGCCTGGCAGCTGACAGCAGCAGCGGGCAGGGAGCTGGATGACGGTGTCCTGTCGCCCTCTAGTGGCCCTGGAGCAGGCTGAGTGCGCGTGCCGGGAGACAAGGGGTCCCCTTCCCCTCCTGCTGCCCCCTCCCCCTCTGCGGCCCCCGCTGCTAAGGCCTCCCTGGAACACTGGAGGGCCAGCCTGTTCATTCACACAGGATAGCTCCAGAAAGCTCTGGAATGCTCCGAAAAGCAGTAAATGCAGAGGGGGCCACATGCAGCTTTTAAGAAGCCCTCCCAACATATCTGGTGAAGGGCCTTTTCCTTGCACTAGTTAAATCCATACAGCCCTGATTGTGATCATTGTTCTACCCAGATTAAAGCTTGCATCCATAACCTTCCCCCTCTCCAGCACCCTTGAAGGAGTAACAGGATGTGCAGACACAAGCTACCGCTAATCCCTTAGCATGTTTTTATTCTTTAAGTCACATGGAAAGTCTTCGGGGAGAAAAACTATAAAACCACAGTGCAGATTTGATAAAATCATGGCATCCTCTTCAAGGATGACTCACGGTGCTGTAGCAGCTTCTCTCTGGGTCAAAAGTAATATGCAGTTGAGGGAGGGGTCACCTCTCCCCCCACCTTTACCTTCTTCTTCCTGCACTTTCTCTCGGGTTCAGACCCTCTCCCACCATCTCCGCCCTCAGCCTGGCTTTGGTCATGAAACAGTCCACAGGGGTGGTTCCACCATGGGCACGTTGACTGGACTTTTGGCCCCCTCCCAAAATAACCCAGAAACCTGGCAACGTGCTTGTTTGCAGGGGGTGGCAAATGATTCAAAACCCCTCGAGGGGAAGTGGATATGGCTCAACTGGTTGAGCTCCTGTTTACCATATGGGAGGCCCCAGGTTTGATTCCTGGGGCCTCCTGGTGAAGGCAAGCTGGCTAGAGCTGATGGCCCGCACGGTGGTGAACTGACGGCGCAACAAGATGACACAACAAAGAGAGACAAACAGACACAGAAAAATGCACAGCAAATGGACACAGCGAGCACAAGCAGCAAGGGGGGGATAAATAAAAAAACAACAACACTAAACTATATATATATCTCTATCTTATCTACTCATGTTTAAAAAACAAACAAACAAACAAACAAACAAAAACCCAACCCCTGAGAGCAGGACTAGCAGCTTCCTTCTTTTTCACAACCTCTTGGAAAGCTCCCAGGTTCTACAGACTGCCCATCCCCCACCCCATCTATTAACTGATTCCTTCCTTGTGTCTTCTGCTTTTCAAAGCAAACTAGACCCGAAAAGCAAGTGTGGCTTTGGACCACATAAGCATTCCATAAAGTTTACTGAGTGTTGCCATGTACAAGGCTGTGTGCCAGCAGCTGGGGACATGGTGACGAGGGACAGCCCTTGCCTTTAAGGGGTAATGGTGGGCAGCTAGGGAGAGAATGGGAGGCACACAAAGAGCCGCGAGTACCAGGGAGGCACTTACCCCTTCCATGGGTGCTATGAGCAGGTCGTACAGGGCACGAAGGGGGGGCTTGGCGAAGGATCCCTGCCTCCTGGGAAGAGAGGAGGCCCCGTCTTTGATCGGCGACATGGTGCTGCTGAACAAACTTGTCATGCTCTGGCAGCTCCTGGGGGGAGAAGGCCAAGGGATTAATTGGGGCTGGTGGGTAGGGGAGTCTGGGGTCCCTCTCCAGCAGTGCCCCACCCACCTCCCTGGCTGGCCCCGTGCCCCCTCTCCCTGTACAGGTAAACTTCACAGTATAGTGAGCACCGACAGAAACCACAGGGTGAATCAGCCACACACAACTGCTTACATTTCTCTGGAGTTTTTCTACATAATCAAACGTCCCAAAGTGCCGTTCAAAGGATCTAATGCCATCCTGTGTGGGGCATTGTGTGTGGCAAACGTAAGGACCATCAGGAAGCAGCAGCTGCCAAGTGCAAGTACAAGTCAGTGCCCTGCTGCCAACCCGCCTGTGCAGGCTCCACAGCAGCTCCATCAGGCAGAGAGTGGGAGCTGGGGCTGCTGGGAGTGGCTGCCCGGTGGATAATGACTGTGCAGTGTGTCATTCAAGTATGGCTGTTTTGTTTTGCTCTTTAATTTATGTCCCAATACTTCCAGTCAGAGTTTGACTAGCACAATGGCATTTTCAACCCCAAAGGCCCCGTTTCACTGTCTCAACAGAGGATGAGTTCATTCACTCCTTCATTCATTCATGCCTTTAAAAAATGTTTCCGGAGTCCCAGCAATCTGCCAGGCACTGCTGTCAGCCATGGGGATCTTCAGAGGACAAAATAGGTGAGCAGGAGGAAAGCTGGCAGCAGGGGAAACAAACCAGGTCCAGCGCAGGGAGGACGTGCCCCCGGCTCTCCTCTCTGACCCTGTCCTGCTGCCTGGCCAGTCTGGCCCGGGCACAGCCTTCTTGTGCCATGCTCTGCATGATTACTGAGCGATCAGTGACCTGTAAAGCTTGATTCAGATACTGCACACAGCTTTGGCATTTCTACTGCGCAGGCTAAGACCCTTAAGGCCAGAGAGACACCACGGAGCTGCAGAACGTACTCTGAGCTGCTGCCGCCGACTAAGAAAAGAACAGAGTTGCTTTCCCATCTGGGCCAGCCAGGACATGTGACCATAACCAGAAATCACCTGAGAGATTCATTTGTATTTTCCAGGTATGGTTTCTTTTCCTGGTCCTCCCCCATTCCATAGTGTTCTCTGCAACCTCCCACTTGACCCGAATTCTAGGATTGAGCCAAGGGGGGCTCTGAGCACCCACCCCCGCTCCCTGCCTGCGACAGGGCTTACACAGCTTGCTCACATCCACTTGTGGGCCTCACTCACTCAGGAAACATGAAATTACAAGGGTTTGGGGCCCCATCGTGTCTTTGCCATTGGAACCACGGAAGCAGATAACCCTGCAGTGACACTCAGAGGCCCACTTAATTCCAGAGTACACTGCAAAGAGCAATTCTCCCCTGAAGGAGAGATTATCAAATTGCTCTCCCGGGGAGACGCCTGGAGTGACATGCAGTGTCTGTCACAGCACTGTTTGCTTCTCAGCAGATGGGATCTTGGTTCTAAGGAGGCACATGCTGCGACACAGACAGCAGGCCCAAAGCGGCCACGGGAGGCCCGATGCCCTCTACCTGCGCACCTCTCATGCCACACATTAGGTGGGTGTCGACCTGGATTGAGGGCTCAAGCCCTTCCAGTTCAGGGTCTTTGGGTGGTGGGCACCTGAGTGATTAATCCAGCTGGGGGCATCAGGGGGTGTTCCCAGACAATGCTATGGGAACAGGTCCTCATGGCGACTGACGGGGGCGCTCTACAGGCCCCAAGGCCCTTCCACTCTGCACTAAAACACTCCTGCTAGAGGAAGGGACCTCAGCTCACGGGCATCATTCTCAGGCTTCCCCTTCCTATCTCTGTGGTGTAAGGAGCCCTGGGTGCTCCAAGCTGCACAGGGAGGACACAGGGGCTCTTTCCAGTGGCTCACAGCATGGGCAGCTACTTACTCCTGGAGATTAGATCAAAGTACCCAGCCCGTGTGAGCCCTTCCCCTCATGAGCGGGCTCCTGAGGACACAGGCAGTCAGTACAAGCCCTGGATGCCTGGGCAGGGCACCTGGGCTGGCAGTGTGGGCTACAAAAGCATAGTTTTCAGAAGCAGCACCCCAAGGATGTACCAGGGAAGGGCTGGGGCCAACAGTCTGGCACCAGCCACCAATACAAAAGAGGCCAACACCTGGAGGGAGGTGGTGGGCATGGGCTGAGGGGCACAGGGCCAGTGGACAGACCTGCTGGGCCTGGATCCCACCTTGGGCCAGACACTAACCCTCTGTGCCTCGCTTTCCCCATGTGCAAAAAAGGGGGAATGATGTCCACTTCAGGAGTGTGAGGACTGGAGCTGGTGGAGGCACAGCTCCAGGAGGCATGGAGGCACCAGGAGTATTAGCTAAGGGAAGGGTCAATAAAAGAGACCTGCGGCAGGAGGGCGCTGTGGCTGGGGAAATGGGCCTAGAGCCATTCTAGAGTCCAAGGCTGATTGCCATGATGTATTTTTTCTTTTCTAGGTACTGGAAGCTGGGGATTGAACCTGGGACCTCGTATGTAGGAAGCCGGCACTCAACCACCAAGCCACATCAGTTCCCCTGAGTTGGTTTTTTCGTTTGTTTTGCTTGTTGTTTGTTTTTGTTTTTTCAGGAGGTACCAGGAACTGAACCCAGGACCTCCCATGTGGGAGGCAGGCACTCAACAGCTTGAGCCACACCCATTCCCCAGTGATGTCTTTTGAATACCAGAAAGTACCAGAGGCATCAGAGGCCCCACAGCGCTCACCTATTCCACACACATCGCCGCCCACCATGTGCCAGGCACGGCGGGTCCACAGAGGGGACTAGTCCCATACAGGTGGTACTGCCAGTATGCCTCCTTCCCCCCACCCCACCCCAGCAAAGAGTGAGATGCAGGGCAGCGGCAGGAGAGGCCCCCTCAGCTCCTGGGAATCCCACTGCACAGGCTGGACAGGCAGGGCAGCAGCTGCACCACCGCAGGTTCCCAGCAGGTGGCGCTGGCTCGCTTTCCTCGTGGTCTGCCTTTTCACAGAAGGGACCCGCATGGGCTAATTGACAGCGTAGCGGATTTCCTCATATCATACCGTCTTTATGAGTTCATTCCTCAGATGATGTTTATTAATCTACTTCTGAAGAAGTATTAATTTTCTCCATTGTATTGCAGTCTGTGTGGTGGCAGTGAGCAAGCCTATATCCAGGGAGAGATGAGATGGACAGGTGTGAGGGAAAGCTGGCTCTCAGAGGCACAGAAGCACAGAACATAGGCGATAGGGGAAGTGGCAGCCGGGGAGGGAGGGGGCACCAGGGGGAAAAGCTCGTTTCAGGAAAGATGAGAAACACCAGCTGACTGGGCTGACTCACTGCTTATGAATCTCTCCAGGGCATGAAGAGATATATTCCTGAAGCAGGAGAGGATCTGTGACCGCAGGACGGGCCTGCAGAGGACACTATGCTGCTTGCACTTGCCCAGGCTCCTCAGAGGCCTGCAGCGAGGCCCTGTGGGGGAGCGGGTATGTGCCCACCCAGGTATGCTGCTGCCTGGAGGGCCTAGCGGAGAGCAGACCCTGGGTACCCCAGGCTGGAAGCCTCCATCCAAACTGCAGTGCTCCATGAACAATGAGCCAGTCCCCTGGCTTCTATCAAGGCTCCATTTAAAGAAGGGAATTAGCTCACTGTGTAGACAGGGGCATGTGGTCAGCTGCTTCCCCTTCCACATTCATTCCTCAGGCTTTCAAGTTCAAAGATGGAGAGCTAAATGAATCAGCTCTGCTTGAGCCAAATAAGCGCCTCTCAGGTAGCTGGGATTGGGGCCCTGCCCTGTTGCGTTGGCATGCCCTGTGCTCCATGGGGACAGGCTCTCGGCTCACTTCCCTCTGCTCCGTAGGCCTGGTTTGGATCTCAAAGGCAGTGTTTCTCTAGAAGTCTGGGCTTGAACAATCAGCCCTCCCCACGTGCTTCCACAGGAAAGTGAATACTGGGCAGCAGACAGGAAGCAAGGAGAGCAGGGCTCAGATCTCCTCGGGTGAGACAAAGGAGGGGCTCCCACTCAAGCCTGAAGGTTACAGGGATGGCTAGAGTCGGCCTGGCCCTCACTTTCCTTTGACCTGTCTCTGCGTCAGGGTCGCCTGGGCAGGCATGGAGGGAGGAAACAGCAACCTAGAGCCTGGCGCAATCCTGACTCCATGAGGGGCCAGTGTGCTGCAGAAACGGGCTATCTGGGGCCTTCTCTTATAAGCACATCTGAGCCGAGGCAGGCAATCCTGCCAGGGCCAGGCTCTGTCAAGCTGTGAACAAGACACCCTGCTGGGGAGGGGCCCAAGAGGCAGCTAGAAAGGGTGCCATTTCCTGAAAACACAGAGGCAATCCGACTCAGGAAAGAACTAGTTCTGTCCAGGGTTTGGCCCCCATGGCACCAAGAAGAAATGATTCAGGAAGAAAAAGCTCCAGTCACTCACCATCCAATCTGTGTTCACTGGGTGCCTATTTGGTGCTCGCCCTCCTGGAGCTTACAGTCTAACGAGGATGAAGCAAGGTCTGAGAACTGCTGTGTGCGTGTGTGAATGAGCGTGAGCATATGTCTTAAGCCTTGCACTCAGGCTGGAGAGAGTGCCTTCTTGGAGCTTCTTTCTCATCCTTTCCCACCTCTTCCTGTAACCTACTCTTTTGCTACTCTGGGGCTCGATTCCTTGGCAGGTCCACAGTCCTTCTCAGTCTAATCTGTCCAGACGCCAGGCAGTGAGGTGATCACTGGGCAGCTTCTAGGGGTGGGCTAGAGCTCAGCTTTGACGTGGGAAGAGCATTCCAACCCTCACCACGGGCTGGGAGGCAGGGCTCAGCCCCCAGCCCCCACCCTTCCGTGTTTCAGGTGAATAAAGGGAGACTCTGAGCTCAGGAAGGGACCTCCGGCCACCGGGTCAGGGGCAGAGCCCTGCTCCTCCACGCTGTCAGGCAGGGGAGGTTTGCAGTCTGGGGGGCTCTGTTCTCTGGAAGAATGTTGTCAGGACACCAGCCCCCCACCCTGCATCTGGTCCGAGAAGGCCAGCTCCTCTGGCTCCAGAACGGGCTGCGGCAGCCCCACTGGCAATGTGGTCGCCTTTTCTCAGCCAGGTCATTTCCTCCTCTGCTTGGACACGCAGCTCCTCATCTTCCCAGGATGTCTTTATCCCGCATTTTCACTTTCCAGGGGCCCGTGGAGGGGAGGCCTCGGCCTGGGGTCTCAGCCCTGCAGTCAGCATGGCCCCATTCCTTGCCAGGGGAGCCCACAATCGCTCCCAGCAGGGCATTTTTCCTCCAGAAGGGCACCTGGCAACCTGTGAGCCTGGCTCCCCTCTGCTGGGATCATGCTGCCTGGAATATCCTTTGGTTCCTTGCTCTCTCACCCTTGGCCTTGATGCGACACTCCAAAATGTCCTCTAAGGCTCTGAGCTGTGTCTTCCAAGGGAGCTGGCCTGCGATTTGAACAAGTGCCTGGGTTTAACGTACCAATAGAAAAATTAATTGGCAAAACCCTTTATATACAAATAGCCAGAGATGCCTCAATTCAATTAAAGAAAAAAAAAAAAGAAGACTGATTCCATTCATGTGCCCTCCATGCACATGCTCAAGTGAAGGGCTGTCTCCTCTGGGGGATGAATGCTGTCAAACGCTGCATTTTAAGTACTCATTCAATGAGCTGTCGGTGCTTCTGCCTGCTCACCTCTTTAATTACCAGGCCCAGGCTCACTGGGTCTGGGGCTGCCTCCTCGGGAGAAGAACTGTGAGGTGCCTGGCTGCTCTTGGGCTATATGTGGCTTCTCTCCCCTTGCTCCGGGACTCTCCTGGGCATGCTAACTGGGTAGGATCACTGCCACTTATTAGCCATGGGACACCTTGGGCACCTCATTTAGCCTCTCTGAGCCTCAGTATCCTTATCATTAAAAATGGGGTCATAATAGTATCCCTCGTGGTGGTTGTAGGATTAAATAAGATAATATGCATAAAGTGCTGGGTACATGGTGTGTAGTCCTGTCTTTCATCATCATCGTCATCATCACCACCAGCATCACTGCTGCTGCTCTTTTATCATCATCATCATTATTATTTAATGTCTCGCAATCCTGACATTCCTTCCTTCATTCAATAAATGAGCAAGGACCTGTACCTACTTCCCACAAGGTACCACACTAGGCACTTTGGGGGATACACAGAGAGGCCAGGTTTGAGCAGGCCTTTTGCCAGTAGGCAGCCTAGGAGCTGAGAGCACACAGACATATTTTGCTAAAATGCATGGTAGAAGGTAGAGCAACTTATCTGACAGGTCTTCAAAGTGCCAGGGAAGTTTGGAGAAGGGAAAAACTATTCCTCGTTAGGGCTATCCAAGGTGGATCCAAGAAAGAGGCTGTGTTTAAGACGGGCACCTCAGTGGAAAGCCCTCCTTGGCCATGCCCCTGTGGCCAATCAAGGCACTAAGGTGGGAAAGAGCAGGTCCAGTTCTTTTGGGTTAGGACAGAGGGTCAGGGCAAGAATGGAACATGAGGTGGGAAGGATGGCAGGGCTGGACTGTGAAGGGCTCATATGTCGAGTGCAGCCACCCTAACTGAACTCCGCTGGGAGCCCCTAAATGGCCCCAAGCGTGAGTGTGATGCCATGGGAACCGCGCTCCAGCCAGAGAAGACAACGGGGGCAACCAGAGCCTTGGCGGCCAGGTGGGTGATAATGTGAGGTCCCTGCTTCAAGGAAGCAGGGGGGATGGTGGTGGAGTCCCACTCGGTGAGAGGCAGATCCCATCTCCACTGCTGACAAGTTAGGAGACTTTAGGCAATTAACCCTGCTGAGCTTCAGCAACCTTGTAAGGTTGTTCTTAGGATGTCATTAAATATTAATTTAATGACAATAGTGAGCTCTCAAACAGCCGTGGCAATGGGAATAGACAGAAGGAACGGAAACCAGAAATGTGACAGGGTTGAATCAGCAGGTCCTAGCAGCAAATTGCAGTTGGGGAGTGAGATTGCTGGGGGTGCAGGTGCAATACCGGATATGGGGAATGTGGAGAGGAGCAGGCCTGGAGGGTTCAGGGGTCCGTGCCTGTGCCCGTTAGAAACAGCACTGGGGTGCCATTTTCAGGTGAAGGTGTAGCAGCACTTCTCAAATTTTAATTTGCATACAAAGCCCTGGGGGGGTGGAGGTGGGGGGTTTCAAGGCTCTAACTGATACACCATAGTCATCTCTCTGCATTTACTCAAACTCTCTTGGTGCCTGGGAACCAGAGAAAGCTTGGAAGTAACCATCAAGCTATCCACACAGGTTTCTGGGTGGACATTTGATCCAAAACCTGGCTGATTTACCCCCCAAGCCACAGAAACCTCAGACCCACAGCAGGGGGAATGAAACTATTTACTAGACAGCAAGCTCTCATTGCATTTGTTGCATCTCATAACTACTATCAGCAGGCATTGTTCCCCCATTTTCCAGATGGAGAAAAAATGAAAGCCTCAAAGTCACCCACAAATAAAGGGTAGAGCCTGGTTCTAAACTGAGGTCTGCTTGGTCCCAGAGCCCAAAGTTTCTCCCCTTCACCACAGGCTAACAACAGGAAATGCCCTGGTCTGGGCCTTCGCAGCATTACAGCTTCAGGGAGACAGGACCACACCGCCCTGCAGAGGCCAGCACGATATGCCTGCAGAGAGGGACACATCCTGGCACAGGCCTCCAGCCTACTGGGCAGCTGATCGTGTGGGGACAAAGGGGTGACAGTCTGACTTTCCCTAGTCACTACTTTCTTCTCTGTCCTGCTGACTGCATTCCCCACCCCTTTAGGAAATCCTGGGCAGATCTGAATCATGAGCTTCCCATGCAAAATACCCCCATCTCCTCTTCCCCTCCCCTCCCCACTGCAGGCTAGACTTTAGCTCACAGGATTTAGAGGGCAGGTCTGGCTCCGGGGGGGTTCCTCCCTCCCCACTGTCAAGGCCTAACACTCAGGTATTGAGGGCAGCGGCAAAAGAGGGAAGGAAGGAGGCAAGCACTGTTGGTGCCCCTCCACTGGCTCCCTTGAGAGGTACGTGTATGACTACTTTTGAGCCCTACAGGGGCCTCCCCGTACCCCCACATGGGGCAGCCAGCTCTGCCCTCAGAGCCCTCTCAGCCCTGCCCCTAGAGGTAAACCCTATAACTTTTGCCGCTGAGGTCCCTGGCCCAAGCAGGCCACCCCCTGGGTGGGGAACCAGTAAATGGCTGAAGCCCCTGTGGCCCACCCAGCGGGAAATAGGCACGTGTGTGCAGGTCGACCGTGGCCGCCCGTTCTCACCCAGTCCCTCTCTTTAGTCCCTTCTCTCTCTGCCCACTTCACGGGAGCTGGCCTGCACTTCTGCTCACTGCCCCAGCATTCCCCTTCTTGCAGGACTCCCACTCTTTGTAAGGAATTCTCTTGGATGGCCCCTGACTGGGTAGAGAATCCTCACTTCGATCCTCCCACCACACCCCCCAGTTTTCTTTTAAAGACTGGCAGTGGGGCTGGGGTGCTAGCTGGAGGTCTTGGAGACCTGAGGGGGGTGAGGCTCCTCTATCTAGAACAGGAGACACCACCACTTTTCTGTCCTTTGCTTTTGCTCTAGTCACTAACCTCTGGGCAACAGGAAGGCTTCAACCCTGTCCTCGTCCTCCCCTTCCCCCCACCCCACCCTCGTTACACATATGGCTACAGCGTGGAAAGTGAAAGACCTGGGGTGCATGTTGCAACACAGTCAACACATTTCTCTGGGATACTGATCCTGGTTGACCCTGGACAGGCAAATAGGCAATGCTGGGGTGCTGCGTGGGGGCCCAGAATCCAGGGCGCAGTCACAGCTTGTCCCATTCTTCTTCCTCTTTTCTGCAGTGAGCGATCTACTCACTGACTGCCTCCAGGTGCCACATACATACACACATCGACACACGGACCTTCCAGGTTTCAGCACAACTTTCAGACAACGCTGCCTCAGGCCCAAACCAGGGTCAGATGCTAAACAAGAGAAGGGTCCTTGTTTTTGATTCATGGGTGGTACCTGCCCCAAAATGCAAATGTATTTTCTGTCTAAGTACACAGGCAAGAAGAAAATAGTGGTTGCAGAGACCTCAAAAAACAAAGGCAGAACAAAGGCCCATTCCTGGAATGGCAGGAGAGAAAACTCTAAAGCCAAGTCTCACTTGACTTGCGTTAGCTGTGCAGCCTCATCGCCAAATCGGTCCAGCAAATTGCACAGGAACAAAAGGGTCAAGGAATTCATAAACCACCGAACTGGAGAGACCCTGAAGAGGGGAGCTGGTGCTGCCCCAGCAGGCACAAGGCCCTCCGCACGTGGCTGCTTCTACTTCATCTCCGTGGGCTCCAGGGACTGCAAGCCAAGCCAGTACTAGGAAAAGCCCCTTCCCCAGGGCTCTGGCCACTGACAAACCCATATACCTCTCAGTTGAAGCTCCCCGCCCTGGAAGGGGTGGGGGGAGCCCGTGGCCCCCAGGGAAGGGCAGGGCAGCTCCCTTGGTGCCACCTGTGGCCCCTGAAGCAGCTGGGAGGCAGGACCCAAAAGCCAGCTCTGGCACCCACTCATGGCTGACTGGGTAGGTCCCCACCCCTCCTTGGCCTGTGTGCTCCTTGTCTGTACTGTGAAGCTGGACCATTCTAACCAACAAGGGTGTCTCTGTGGTTTCCTCTACTCCCCTCTGGATGGAGGTCAGGGCCCCTCTCTTCCTGGGCTTGTCGGGAAGGCACAGAGAACACGTGGTGTGACAAACTGAAGCTGAGAGAATGCAGACTGTCTCCCCTTATCCAACTCGCCCCTTGGTGGCCTCTATAGAAGGTCAGGATTGGAAAAGCCCATTTCCAACCCCTCAGCTTTCCCAAAGGTGGGCCTGAGGCCTGAGCCAGGTTGGACTCGCCGAGGCAGCTGGGTGCAGAGCCGCAAGCAGTGAGGTCCTGGCTCCTGTGCTCTGGACCTCGCAGCTCCCCAGCCAGTCCTGGGCTTGGCCCAGTGCTTAGTACTGGCGGGGAGCGCAGACTGCTTTGTTTAAATGCACCAAAAAATTAAACCAGAGCATTGCACTCGGAGGACCTGCCTCATAGCTGCTTGGAAGAAAGGAAGCCGTTTTCTCAAACGAGCAACTCCACATGAAAAACTCACACCACCTCACGCCAAGAGGCCATAAGCCAGGCTCTCAGGTATACCTGCTTTAACCCTTTCCTTTCCACGGTGCCCAAGGCCCCAGGTGAAGGGCCCTGAGCTGGTGATGGAGGAAACATCTGTGGGCATGGCAGCGGTGGATCCAGCGGGCTTGCCTTGGTGGCTCTCACATGCCATGTGAAGGAAGTGTGGGGCAAGGCGACTACTCCAAGGTGGCCAACACCTTCAGCACAGGCACAGGCAAAGTCCATCCCTTCCAAAGTCTACCCACCCACGTCACCTTAAGAATCCAAGTTTAGCACTGCCCTCCCCCTTCACTCAAAACAGTCGAAAGTTGCCATGTGTTCGTTGCCTTCTACACATTAGGCGGCCTGTCAGTGTGTTTTGGCAGGGACCTAAAATATATATATATATATAAGCTCCTTTATTCCCACATTAAAGGAACCCTGCAAGGTAGGAAGCTTGTCTCCATTTCAGAAACGGGGGACACTGAGGCTGACTGGTGAAATCACCCACCCAGGTCACCCAGCCAGAAGTGGTGAGGTGGAGCCTCTTTGCACTCTAGTTCCCCGCCATGACTTGCATCACATGGCATAGCTGAGAATCACCTCACAGCCTGAGCGGCTGGCAGAGCAAGGACTTGAACCCAGGCCTGATCTGCAGGCCTCCTTACACCGAATCACGTCCCCACATGAAACTAAAAGCTACGTGTGATACCTGGGAGGGTGGATGGGAAAACGAAGGAACTGGGGGTGAATGGGCTTGAGGCTTTGGCTTCCTTTCAACCAAGCTGCCAGTTCCTACAGCCCCAGCCCTTGGCTCCTCTCCCACTCAGCTCGCCCCTGGGAGAGGAGGCACACGTTTGTCACCCTGACAGCACTATAACCAGAGGGAACCAGGGCGCTGGGGTCTGAGCAGATGGGACACACAACGCCCACCCTGCAGGTATGCCAAACAGATGCTGCCTCCCACCAGAGCATGCCCACTTTCTTCTCTGCTTGCTTTTACAGTGAGGCCCCTGAACTTATGGCAGGGACCTAAGACAGTCTGTGATGTCTTTCTGGAGCAATCTATCAAAATGGGACTTCCAGGCTGTTGCCAGGCATCCGAATGACAGTGGTTACCACCCCACCCCCAATCCCACCTGCCTGCCCCTGTTTATTTGAACCCAGCTCAGTACCACCACTGATAAGATGAAGGGGTGTGCTTGCTTGGCAATGTCAACCCTGACTCATTCATGAAACTGCTAAGGCCTCTTTGGTCAAGTGATATGGAAATGGGGCCTGGGGCAGAGGTGTGAGCCTGGGCCTAGATGAGGTCATTCCTAGGCCCAGTTTTTCCCTCCAACAATGCTGGCATCTCTGCCCTCCCTGACCTCTTTGAATCTCAGGCTAGGAAGGTCAGTGTAGGCACCCGGCCCACAAGTCACCTGCAGAAGCTGGCAAAGAAGTATGTGAAGCTACTCGGTCTGACTTCTGTCTGGTGTTTGGGAAGTCGGCTCCAAAGCTAAGTGAAGACGCAGCCAACCATCCCCCGGGCCTCTCATTCCGGCCAAATGAGGAATGCCACATCAGGCTTGACTGTCACTGCTTTCCCACTTGAACCGGAGGTGCTGCTGAGAAGCAGAAGGCCCTGATGGGCAGGGACCCTAGGCGTGTGTCACTATGTAAACATAGGACACGAAGCCAGAATCCTAACCAACCGGAAGTAGCATCAGCTGAAAGCACAGTATCTGTGCTCAGAGCACTCTGCCCGGGACTCAGCCTGGAAAACAGATGCCCACACACACCTGTTAAAGAGGTTGTTGCGGCTGACCATCCGCAGAAAGCCCGTTGGGTCAGTGACCGAGTTGAGTCTGTTGTTCGTCTCTTCAAATTGCTGGTCCATAATGTCTCCAGCTTCACTCTCTGTTTCACTGCTGGCACAGGCCCTGCAGGAAAGAGTGGCAGAAAAATCTACTCAGAGAAGGAAAGTACTGGGCCGAGGAAGTCTGCTGTGAGGTCTCGTGCCATTCTGCCACCCAGCAAAGCCTTAGTGCGTGCCTCCTGATGATGACATTGTCCTGCCACTCCTTGGTGTTCCCACAGCCTTCTTTTATTTTTAAATAATTCATTCGTTTTAAATTTTTAAAATTTATTTTTGAGGTGAAATTTGCATAGCATAAAATTAACAATTTTAAAGTATACAATGCAGTGGCATTTAGTACATGCACATTATAATATAACCACTGCCTCTCTCCGGTTCCAAAATATTTTCATCATCCCAAGAAGAAACTGAGTACTACTGATTAAGCAGTTGCTCTCCATTCATCCCTCCGCCCATTCCCTGGAAACCACCAATCTACTGTGTTCTGTCTCTACGGATTTACTATTCTTGTTCTTTCACAGAAATGGAATCCTATAATATGTGACCTTTTATGTCTGGCTTCTGTCACTTGGCATAATGCTTTTGAGGTCCATCATCACTGCAGAATATATCAGTACTTAATTCCTTTTTATGGCTGAATAGTATTCCATTGTATGGATAGACCAAAATTTGCTTATCATTTGGGTTCTTTATACTTTTTGGCTATTGTGAATAATGCTGCTACAAACATGCATTTACAAGTATTTGTTTGAGTCCATTTTAAATTCTTCAGGGTATATACCTGCGAATGGAATTGCTGAGTTATGTGGTTTTTTTAATTTTATTTTTTATTAGAGAAGTTGTAGGTTTACAGAAAAATCATGCAGAAAATACAGCATTCCCATAAACATCCCCTCACATGCACAGTTTCCCTATTATTAATATTTTATATTAGTGTGGCACCTTTGTTACAATTGATGAAACAATACTATAATTATACTATTAACTAGAGTCCATAGTTTACATTAGGGCTCACTATTTGTACCGTACAGTCCTATGATTTAAAAAAAAATTATGCTAGCGTTTTTCACCAAGAAGGGGTGCTGGATTATGTTATATACCTTTTCTGTGTCAATTGAGATGATCATATGATTGTTTTTCCTTCATTCTATTAATGTGGCTTATTATTTATTGATTTTATGTTGAATGATGATGCATACCTGAGAAAAATCCACTTGATCATGGTGTATAATTCTTCTAATGCAATCTTAGATTTGGTTAACTAGTATTTTTTTTTAAGTACTTTTGCAACTATATGGGATAATGGTCTGCCATTTTCTATTTTTGTGGTATCTTTATCTGGCTTTGTCATTAGGGTGATGGCCACATAGATTGAATTAGGAAGTGGCCCCTGATCTTCAATATTTTGGAAGAGCGTGAGCAGGATTGGTGTTAATTATTCTTGGAATGTTTGGTAAAACTCACCAGTGAGGCCATTTGGTCCTGGACTATTCTTAGTTGGGAGATTTTTTTTTTATTACTGATTCAATCTCTTTACTAGTTATTAGTCTTTTGAAATCTTTTTCTTCTTGAGGTAGTGTAGGTTTATGTGTTTCTAGGAATTTGTCCATTTCATCGAAGGTTATCTAATTTGTTGCATACAGTTACTCATAGTATCTTCTTACAATCCTCCTTATTTCTATGATGCTGGCAGTAATGTGCACCCCCGCCCCTTTTTTTTTTTAGGAGGTACCGGGGATTGAACCTGGGACCTCATACATGCAAAGAAGGCACTCAACCACTGCACTACACCTGCTTCCCCTTTCATTTTTGATTTACATTTTCTGCATCCTCTCTCTGTTTTTCTTTGGCAGTCTAGCTAAAGGTTTGTCATTTTTCTTCTTTTCAAAGAGCCAACTTGTTTTTATTCTCTATTTCATTTATATCTGTTCTAATCTTCGTTGCTTCCTTTGTTCTGCTTGCTTTGGGTTTAATATGCTCTTCTTTTTCTACATGTTCCAGGTGTGAGATGAGGTCTCTGATTTGTTTCTTCTTTTTTAATATAAGCATTTAGAACTATAAATTTCCCTCTTTCAGAACTGCCTTTGCTGCATCCCATATGTTTTGGTAAGTTATGTGATTTCTAGCTTCATTCCATTATGGTCAAAGAAGGTACACCGTATGATTTCAATACTTTTGAAATTATTGGAAATTGTTTTGTGACCTAACATATGGTCTACCCTAGAGAATGATCCATGTGCACTTGAGAAGAATGTGTATTCTGCTGCTGTTGGGTGAAGTAGTCTACATAGGCCCTGTTTAGGTCGAGTTGGCTTATAGTACCATTCAAGTCTTCTATTTCCTTATTGGTCTTCTGTTTAGATATTTTGCTATTTGGTCTTTGTAAGTCTTATACCTTTTTTTTTGTCCCTCAATTCTTCCATTAATGCATACTTTCCTATTTATTTGATTCTTCTATAGTATACCCTTTTCATCCCTTTTCATTTCCATCTGATATATTTATGAGATTTTTTTGTGTTGTTACAGTTGGACTTAAATTTAGCATCCTAAATCTATAACAGTCACATTTTATTTGATACCGACAACCTCAATAGTATACACAAACACTGTTCCTATACCCTTCCTTTCCCCTAAATTTTTTTACTTGTTACAGATTCTACCTTTATACATTGCATGTCCCATACCATAGATTTACCATTACTTTTTATGCATTTTCATTTTAGAACCTGTAAGAATTAGGTGCTCAGAAAGTGTTTGCCGACTTTATGCTGTACCTGTGATGGGCTGGCTAGGCACTACTCCCAGAGCAGAGATAAGGTGAACATGGTTGTGTGGCAATCTTCCCAGCACTCATTTCATTCCACTCCAGTCCAGAAACAGTAACTAAGCACCTACAATGTGCCAGGCACTATGCTAGGCACAGGGAATATACAACCTAAAAATATATTTTTTAGATGGAGGAGATGAACTTGCACACAAATGGCTGTAATGCCAGGTAGAGTGGGTACTGTATGAAATGTAGACTTGAGAAACATTGCTGATTGAGGCCTATTTTCCAAGTTCACCATGAGAAAGTTACAATTTTGAATTAATAAATTCTTATTTCCCTTATGACAGACTGTAATAGAATATCTCACAATGGGTTTTAAGTAAACATAAATACCCAGGAGTGCTTTGATTCATCAACATGACTAAAGTAACAAAAGGCTTATTAAATGAAAAAGTCATGTACTGTGCCTTGGTGAGATCAAGACAGACATGACAAGAGCAAACATGTCTGAGGGAGAGCTGCCCAGCTGGGCCTCCTCCTCCTCCTCCACATTATACCTCACAATCTACGGAGGGAAAATATTTCAGGCTCAGTGTGGAAGAGTGGCGAGTACCAGGGAACTAGAAGCAGACGGCAGGCTCACAGGCATGCAAGCATCTCAGATGCTGGGGGCCGGGGGTCTCTGTCAGGGATGGATTTTCTGTCGGGAAAGGGAGAAGGTTCAGAGCATAGGGTTTAAGGTGAACAGGACTCACTTCAAACAGCCAGGCTCCTGAAGCCTGTGACACTGGGTTGCATGACAAAGAAGGCTAATGGGCCCCCTCACTGAGTTGTTGTGCAGGCCAAACGAGATGGCGAATGAAGCTGCTTGGTAAACCTGAATGCTCTAGTGACTGCCACTGCCAGTAATTAGGCAAAGCTCAGCCATGCTCTTTCCAGAAGGCCAAGCAAATGTCCAGTCCCTGGGAAAGATTCCCATGAGGAGAATTCCTGGAGGAGAAGTGTCGAGAGTGGAGCAGTCTTTGGGACAGCACAGAGGTAGGACTTCTTGGTCACCTACTCCCCTTGGCTCTCAAGCCATGCTGGATGACTTGTAAAGGCCCAGCCATTACCTGTTTTCCTTTCCGGCCCACACAATCTTGAACTGGCTCTTCACACACAGCACAATACCTGGCATGTTCAGGTATGCAATGAGGAATTTCTGAATGAATGAATGACTTATGCTGGAGAGTACTTTACAATGTGCAGTCTTTTTTACACATATTTAATTTTATCTGTATGACAGCCCTGAGAGGTAGCTCTTATTATTTTCATCTTGCATCTGAGGAAACTGAGGTTCAGAGAAGCCAAGGAGCAGTAAGTGTAGAGCGGGACTGAACCCAGCTCGGGCCTCTGGCACTGACTCTCATTCCCTCCCCGTTTAAGGCGTAAACTTCTCACAGATGCCATGCCTCTTCCTGCTGGGTTTTCACTGGGGTGAACAGAGGAAGCTCAAGAATCCAGGACTTTTCTCAGCATCTAAACAAACCACCACAGCTTCCATCCTGCTGGAGAGCAGGGAAGCAGGATTTGGTCCTCTCACTACCCCGCGGCTCCAGTGAACAGGCAAGCAGGCAAAGGCTCAATATGTTCCCCTGGGAGCTGAGAGCTGTTCACAGAGACCCTGGTAAATATCACTCAACAAGCTCCTCTGTCCAGGGACACATTTATCATCTGAATGCGACTGCCTGCTTGGAGCTGAGAAATCTGCTTGTCATTCAGCACTTTGCAAAGGGGAGAAGAATTGGCTGGAACTGGTATCAGCCTCCATTATCTTGCAGTTCCACTCTTGCTGTCAGCCGCAGACTGCACCCTCAGAATCTTATGCTTAATGGGGTTGTTCCTTATTTCCTGACCCGCAAAGTATTAACACTGAAGGGAAAAACAAACAGACAATGTCACAGATAAGGGGATCTCCCATTTACAAAACAATCCCCATTTATATAATAGTGGTCCCAAGATGACCTTGCCACCGGTCCTCATACCACAGTCACTAACCCCCACCTCACCCCACTTTGCTGAGAGATTTTCTAGAGATGGCACATCACACAGAGAACTACTCACCACAGGCCCTGATTCAATTCACTTTGATTCAGCAGTGATTACTGAGTAGGACTTATCTGCAAGAACTGCAGGGGCTAAGCAGACGAGAAACACATTACACCTGCCTTCAAGGCAGCTAGTAAGAGAGACTGAATGAACAAAGAGTGACTGCTGGCTAAGGGGGATTAAGGAGCATAAGGAGGGCATCATCCTATAACCAAGATGCTAACACACTCAGGGAGTGCACAAAAGCTTTCCTGGAATTAGCTACAATCCAAGAGGTGTTTTGAAGGATCCAACTTGGACAAGCAGAAACAAGGGAAGATTGAATGGCATGAGCAAAGGTGTGGAGGGGAGACAGCCTGGCGCCTATTTGGGGCCCGGGAAATAGGCCGGTTGAGCTGGAGCACAGAGTAAGAGTAGGAGAGAAGGAGGAGATAATGGTGGAGAATCTTCAACTTGGAAGGCAGACAGGAACTGCCTAACCAGGCCTCTGAACAAAGAGGTGGCAGGTTCAGGGCTGCTCTCTGGGTGACTGGCCCAGAGAGAATGCTGTTTACTTGGAGAGGAAGGAGAACAGGTAGGTGGCTATCATCAGCACCTGCTCAGAGGCAGCCCTGGAGACCAGGGTCAAGTTCAATGATGCCTGATCAGTCCTTGCACCTACTAGGAGCCCCATTCTCAGGAGTTATCACGTAAATACATGAACGTGTCTGGGTCTGAACACGCCAGGTCAGGCAAGTTGCCCACAAGTCCTTGGGCACTGAGACCTGCAGAGTGGCTCCTTCACTGTCTTGATCCCCTATTCCTGGCTGCCATACAGTCAGATTAGCCCAGCTGCAACCCCACCTTCCTGATTCCTTCCCACTTTTTGCTCTCTGTTGTCACCAACAATAGTTCTGACTTGTCCTGTAGTTGGATCAGCTATCCCATCAGCCTAAATATGTGGACTAGAGTGGCAAGGCTGAGAGTGGAAAAGTGGAAACAGAAGGAGAAGCACTACAAAAGAAGCACTCATTTGCCTGGGAAAGCAAATGAAGGGAGAGTGTCAAGGTTAGAAGCTCCCACAGACACCTAGTGGTTAAAATATGGCTGATGGGCAACTGGTAGCAAGCAGAGAAACTGCAAGTAGAAGCTGGTCTCAGGTGGAAGAGAAATGGGTTCAGTTTGGATTCACTGAAGTGTAGACAGGACATTTAGTTGGGTGTCAAGTATGCAGATTGTTGATTCAATTAATTAGACGCCCTCCTTCCAGAAGGCCTGAATTATAGGTCTGTTGCTCAGGAGAGAGGTCAGAACCAGCTACTCAATGTCTCATTCATGTGCTCATTCAATAAATGTTACTAAGTACTTGTTATAAATATCCTGCTATACTGGGTTCCAGTTCCAGGCAAAATGAAATAAGCATACTCAACTCTTTCCCACTGAACACAACTATAAACCCTGGGCAGACTGCATGGAAAAACTATTTGAGGACTGTGAAAAGTAAACAGTGTCAGACAGAATGGGGAAGGAGACTAAAACTCAAAGTGCCACTAAGTTGGTAGTAAGTGTCACATTTTGTTCCCCTAGAGAATCCTTCACACAGGCCTCAACACAGCCCAAAATGCAGAAGGAGGCATCAGTGTGGAGAGAGAGAGCTTTGGAGAAGCACTCCATTTCTAACTCAGACAAAATAGGGAAAATCTCCCATTTTCCTTTTTCTGTTTTTCTTTTCTCTGGTCTCTCATATCCCAGCCCGCAAGCAATCCCACATGGTAGTGGCAGTGACAGCAGTGGCAGCAAGGTACCGAAGGAGACTGAAACCCCGAGGGAGAGGAACCTGTCTGTCTAATCAGAAGAGACATGGTCCCCAGAGGGGTGGAGGTAAACCCCCTTTTTTAGTTTCCTGGCTGCCAGAGCAAATACCAGGCAATGGCTTAAACAATAGGAATTTATAGGCTCACGGTTTTGAGGCTGGAAAAGTCCAAATCAAGGCCTCATCAAGGCAATGCTTTTCTTCCCAAAGACTGGTGTTCTGGGCTGGCTGCTGACCATCCTTTGTCTTTGGCTCTTCTGCCACATGGCAGCTCTCCTGGCCTCCCCCTTCTCTTCTGGGTTCTGTTGACCTTCAGCTTCTGGCTGTTCCTTTTGTGGCTTTTTCTCTCTTTCTCTCATGTTCTGAATTTCATTGTGCTTATAAAGGACTCCAGTAATAGGATTAAGACCCATCCTGATTGAGCTGGGCCATACCTTAACTGAAGAAACCTCATCAAAAGGTCCTACTTACAATGGGTTCACACCCACAGAAATGGGTTAAGCCTAAGAACATGTTTTCTGGGATATATAGTTCCAATCTACCATATCCCCTTTGCTGTTTTTCTTTCTCTGTTCCCCTCACACTTGGCCCATGACATGAGAGGAGATGTGGGAAGGGCACAGAAGAGCAGGGTAAATAAAATAAAGTCCTGGCT
>JAQZBX010022299.1:0-31662 GCA_029593785.1 Cabassous unicinctus
CCCACCCCCAAATCTCCACTGAAAGAGCAGAGACTTGGCCTCAGTCCAGAATTTTGGGAGAAGACTGAATCCAAGACCAGGGAAGGCAGGGACAATCCCTGATGGGACAAAGGCCTGGCCACCGGGAGCTTGGAATTGGGGCTGGTGAGATGAAGGAAGCTCTGACACCCGCCCTGGCAGCTGCCTCTCAGAAGGGAGACAGACCTGGTGGTGGGGAGAAGACAGGGCTACCAGCCCTGCTTGGAAGTTTCAATACAATGTTAATTGACTCTCATTTTACCCCAAGTCCTAAATCACAGAGGAGCAGATTTTTAAAGGAAACCTGTGGTGGTTCCTATAAAGCAAAGAATTCTGTCATGTGGACAGTTCCAGCTCCCCTCTGTCAATTCAGATTTCAAGTACCCGAAGAAGCATCCCCTTTCCCATCCATATAGCCACAAGCCACATTGTAGGCCCTCTGTGCCTGGCTGAGGGGGAGCAGAGGAAAAGGAACCCCTCAGGGGCTTCTCAGGGCCCCTGAGAAGCTGGAGGCTGAGCCCCGCACCCCCAGCTTACTAATGCATGGAGGCCACTTGCATGGCTCCCTCCAGCTGAGTTGTCTGCAGAACCTTCCTCCCCCAGCCCCGCCTTCCCACAGAAGGCCGCCTAGTGGCTGCCCCAAAGGAGGAGTAAAGATGAGAAGGCAAGGTGAACACAAACCTACAGTTTAGAGTTGCAGCCAGGGAAACACTCTAGAGGGTTCATGAAAACTGAGGGGACAGCCCTCAGCGCCTCATAGAAGGTCCAAGAAAACCGAGGGGGTGGCTCTCAGCGTCTCATAGAGGGTCCAAGAAAACCAAGGGGACAGCCCTCAGCGCCTCATAGAGGGTCCAAGAAAACCGAGGGGGTGGCTCTCAGCACCTCATAGAGGGTCTGAGAAAACCAAGGGGACAGCCCTCAGCGCCTCATAGAGGGTCCGAGAAAACCGAGGGGACAGCCCTCAGCGCCTCATAGGGGGTCCAAGAAAACTGAGGGGGCAGCCCTCGGCGCCTCATAGAGGGTCCAAGAAAACTGAGGAGGCAGCCCTCAGTGCCTCAGCAGAAGGGACTCTGTTAGGGCCTCACTGGGGCCAGGGGGACTGGCCTGGTGGCTGCAGGACCGAGGCTAAGGGGAGAGGAGGACCTTGCTTCCAAAGGAGGCAGGGGCTGGTTCTCACTGTACTTTCTGCCCTCGGCAGCATGGAGGGGTGGGTGGGGTGGTGATCGCTGGCTCCCCGCAGGTGAGGAATGGAGGGAACTGGGTTTATGGGGCCCCTACCTCATGCCAGGCACTATGGTGCTTTCACTGCTGTGACCTTCAGAGTAACCTTGGAAGGCAGTGTCACCATGGCCCTGAGGAAACCCAGGCTCAGGGGAGTAAAGCAACACGAGTGAGAGAACATGAACGAGGCAGCCCCCACACCCTCTGCTCTTTCCTTTCCTCCCTTGAGGCCTGACATGGCCTTCGGTTCAGAGAATGCAACTGTGACTTTGCTCTGAAACATGCAACCAATCATACCGTGTGGGGGACTTGCTGCAGTTGAGATGCCTGCCCTGGGTCTATCGCATGAGACTGTGCCAGATCCTGGGTGCCAGAAGGAAATGGAGGCTGGGGTTCAGGGAGTTTAGGGATCTTGTCCAAGGTCACAGAAAATGGCAGAACCAGGATTCCAACTCCCACGTTCCTTCCATCTCACCAGCTCGCCTTCGGTCTTCCTCTCCCCACAAGTTGGACTTGATCAAGCACACAGAGGCCCTGGTGACTTGGAACTCAGACTACCTGGTCTCGCGACCTCCCCTCTCCTTCTGGCCCATTCTGCACACTGCCCCAGATGGGTCGTACTGAAGCTCAGCTCTGACGGGATCACTCTCCTGCCCCAGATGCTTGGAGCTCCCACCTGATGGGAGGATCAAGATGGAGTGTCTTAAAACTGATGTTCAAGGCTCTGACCTACCTGCCCAGCAACATCTCCCGTCTCTGAACCCTCTTCTTCACTGCACTCGTCTGCTCGCTGCGTCCTTCATGCACACACATACTCATTCACCAGGTATTTATTGAAGGGCTGCTCTGTGTCTCTCACGGTGGGGATATGGGATGAGCAGGACAGGCAAAATCCCAGCGTGCACGGGATTTGCTGTCCAGCAAATGCACCACAGAATTCCCACTTCCACACCTTTGTACCGCTCTTCACCAACCCCTGCCTCTCAAGGTCTGGAACGACATGCGTCCTTTTCTCTTCACCTGTCTGATTCCTAGTCATCACCCTGCAGCTCTTTCAGCTTACCAGACATTCAACTGTGCTGCCTGGTGACATCCCCTGTACTCCCAGTGTATTGTCTCAAAGGATTTCTTAACCTTTGTGTTCTACTTTGTCTCTCCAGTCGAGTGATGAGATTTCTGAGGACATGGCCCATGTCTCAGATTTCCTTTCTCCCTCTATAATGTGGGAACTCAGAGAACAGCTGCTAAATTCCTGACAGAATTGGCAGTTTGTCTGTGATCACCAGCAGGCACCAGAAACATGTGGTTTCCATCTTAGTTTTGGTTAATTCATTCACCAGGTTTTTGAGACCTGCTGTGCCATGCCTGCATGGGCAGGTAAAGGAATACCATGATGACTACTATGGTTGGGGCCCTGCCAAACACCACCAGGAGCACACCTGTAGTCAAAAAAAATTGGGTTTATTGACTCACTGTCACAAGGGAGACTGCAGCCATGGGGAACTGTGGAGCATCTGTAAAAGGGTATCAGAAAGGACTTATGGGATCTGGGCTTGAGTTAGGTGATTTGGGGAAAGGGCTCAAGGAAGCAGGGATTTGCTCGGGATTGGATGCTGTCAGGAAGGAGGGGTAATTCTATGACTGAGTATCTAAATAATTCTTACCTAGAAGGTGGGAAGAACAGAGCAAGACCAATGCCGTGATGGGTAAAGAAGCAGCAGTCGCTCATAGTAACCGATAGGGAGGTGCTTTGTTGTTTTTGTGGTTTGGATGTTTATGGGGTGTCTTGTCTGGTGCTGGTGGGCAGTGACATGACTTCTGTGTGACAGCAGAACACCAGAGCCAGCCATGCCAGGCCAGTCCTGTCTCTCAGGTTGCTTTGTCTTTCTCAAAGTGGTTCTGCCCCCAGAATCCTCATAACATTGCGTTGGAGGTCTCTTTTTTTTTTTTAAAGTAAATTAAATTAAATTTATTTTTATTTTTTTATTGAGGTACTGGGGCCCGGGGAATGAATCCAGGACCTTGTATGTGGCAAGCTGGAGCTCAACCACTGAGCTACATCGGCTCCCCTGAGTTGGTTTTTACATTTGTTTTTGCTTGTTGTTTGTTTCCGTTTTCCTTAGGAGGCACAGGGAACCAAACCCAGGACCTCCCATGTGGGAAGCAGGCACTCAACTGCTTGAGCCACATCTGCTCCCCACATTATTTTTTTAAAGAAATTCTTTGTCTTTCAATCTGTTTGATATGTATGTGCAGGTAGTGCACAAGTGTGTACTCGATTCCTCATGCGGAGCCCACATTAACTGTGGTGACCTCTAGGTTGTGGAAACGTGGGTGAACTTTATTTTCATTTTCTTCTTTATACTTTTATGAATATTTCACATTTTCTGTGATGCAAATGAGGTAGTTACTACTTTTATAATCATAACCTACTCCAACAAGTATCCTTATTTTTAAGTATACCTAAAAGTGAATAAGATAAGGCTCCTGTCCTCAAGACAAACCATGACCATGATACACTATGAAAATGAGAGCAGTGGAGACCTCATGGGATGCTAGGAAGAAAGAGAGGCAGCCTGGAGGGCTTCCCAGAGGAGGAGCTGCTGGAGCCAAGCAGGTGGATACAGAGGGGGAGGGCCTGGCCCTCAGGACAGGGGTCTTGGAGATCCAGGTTGGAGATATGGATTCAGGGGTCACATAGATAAGACTTACCAGGGAGTGTGTGCCGAGTGAGAAGGAGAGCCCTTGGGGAACCCTAGCATTTAAGAGGCAGGAGCAGGCGGAGCCTGTGAAGACGGCTTTCACTCAATCAACAACTATTTATTGATGGTCTGCTATGTGCCAGGCACATAACATCAGTGGTCAAAACAAAGCCCCCATGAAGCTCACATTTTAGTGGAGGAGACAGGTAATGAACTACAAACATAATGAGTAAGTAAACTGCGGGGTATGTGAGAAAGTGGTATGTACTTTGGAAAAAAGAAAAACAAAGCCAGCTAAGGCAGTTGGGAGTGCTAAGGAGCAGGGGGCAGGTCGTGAAATTAAATGAGGGGGCTCAGGGGGCCCCATTAAGGAAGCGACTTTCAATGAAGGACTTGAAGGGGGTGACATCTGGGGGAAGCACGTTCCACGCCAGTCAAGAGCCAAAGCAAAGGCCCTGAAGCAGGGGGTTGGAGGCGGAGGAGAAAAGAAGGAAGAGGGGGAAAAAGAAATAAAACACTGGACTATGAAATTATCATGGACACTCTCTGGGCAAAGTGTAGCAAGTTACACCATGCCCTGGAATACGAGAGAAACTATCATTTTCATTTCATTTTTGCAAGAGAGATAAACAGACAAACCAGTGGCTTTATAAAAAGAGGAAGAAATATAATAAATATTCAGTAGATTTTGAATGACAGCAAAGATGCTGAATATATTTGCAAATTGTTATTTTTCTCTACCAGCAGAATCTCCTGCAATTTTAGAAGGAATTACGGTGATGACTACCTTCAACATTTTTAATAGCCCTGGACGGTTGGTAGAGCAAATTTGTATGTCTTGTTTCATTTGGTCATCATTATAATTGAGTAGAGAGAATGTAATCATTATCCCCAATTTATAAATGAGGAAATCGAATCCGTGGGAAATAATGACTTACAAGATGTCTAACTTCCTAAAGTCTGAGCCAGAATTTGTACCTCCCATCTCAACCTCATCTCTCAAACCTATAATCTTTCCATTGTAAGAAGGGACATATTCTCGGGTTTATCAGGTTATACTGTGTAGTGTGTATATACTCTCAATCACTATTTATCAATATTCTTATGTGACTATAAAAATGGCCCTGTGGCTGCTGTGTTGACAGACTGCAGAGGGAGGTCCAGTTTGGACGCTTCGACTGTCATCCAGATGGCAGTGACCCACACCAGGATGGTGGCTGAAGGGAACTAAGGGAAGGAGGCCAAACAGAGCACAAAAGCAGGAGATGCTGAGGTCTCAGGAGCTGGAGGAGGCAAGTAGTTCGAGAAGGTCAGAGTGGGCAGGGGTCAGAAGTCATAGAAGGTCTATGAAGATGGAAACTTAAGCTCCCCTGGGATTTGGCAACGGGCTGGAAGCTGGCTCTGGAGGAGAGGACACAGGCTCGTGGCTGCCAGTCCGCAGGGGGCTGCAGGAGGCACTGAGAGAGCGAGAGACGATGGATGCAGGCAGGGGAGACCGCCTTGGAGGCAGCAGGCTGGGGAAAGCAAGACACCCACTCCTGGACAGAACTCAAGGCTGAGGCAGGCGCTTTGCTCACTTTACTTCAGGGAGGATGAGTAACCTGCCAAATCAGCAGAGTGCAGTGGTTAAAATCACAGGGACTCCTGGGTGCCGTGATTTTCAGCAAGCTGCTTGCTCTGCCTCTGTTTCCTCATCCATAGAGGATTGGATGGGACGATTCATGTAAAGTGCTTGACACAGAGTGTACACTCAAATACAATTAATAGCTCATGACTGGGGTTACCCGCCCTGCAAATGGCAGAGAAGGGAGAAGGTCTAGCTGGGCAGACCTCTATCTTGAGGGAATACAAGTAATGGTCCCCAAATTTCAGAACAGCATGTCGTGTCCACTCTTGCTTTAAGACATTCACCCCTTCACTCATGCACTCATTCAGCTGGCTACTCACTTTCAGAACATCGTGAAGAGCCTACTGTGTGCCAGCCAGGGAGCTTAGTGTCTGGCTTGGGGTGGGGGCTGGAGAGCATAGGCTTACCTCAAGGGCTTGAACAAGAGCCTGGCAATTGTAAGAGTATGTCCCCCCACTTGAGGCATTTCGGGATGCCATCTCTGTATGAAATCGGGTCATTAGAAAATGGGGACTGTGGGCCATCTTATCCTCACTCCCCACACAAATGCCTTCACTGGGATTTAATGTTAGGCCTTCCACCCCTATAAAGGGAGAGTAGGAACACCCATTTGTCTTCTGCAAAACCCAACAACAACAAAAGACTACACATCACTGCCCACGCCCCTTATTTAAAGATCTATGAGATGACTGTCTCCTGGAATGCAGTATCTGAAATGTTTGCTTTCTCAGGATGCTTGTTCACCTGCTCCTTTCCCCTGAACCCTGAGCTTGCTGTTGCCCATTTTGCCTGGTCTGATGGGAAGCTCAGAGCCAGTACAGGAGTTAATTGCTGTACCACTGTGTCCCAGCACCTGGTACATCTCTCACCTTTCTTCAATTGTCTTTTTTTAGCTTCTTTCATCCCTCCTTCCCACCTTCCTACCTTCCCTCTTCCTCTTCCTCCCTTCCACAAGTTCTGTTGAGCACCTGCAGTATGTAAGCCCTGTGCTAGGCAAAACCCCTGCTGCCCTCTTAGAATTTACAGTTCAGCCTATCCTAGTTTCAACACTGAAATTTGATCAAATCTTTCATGGAAGTATGCTGGCTTTTAGTCATGTGTGATAGGCAAGAGCCATTTCTGAAAATCTTCAAGTCACAACAGTACCGCGAAATATCTGGAATCTCTGCCTCTAAGGTGGTCTTTAAAATTCAGATGGACTGTCCTGCACCTGCAGGCAGGGGATGGTCTTGATGAGCTCCTGGGCCCCATCTGTTCGGCTGCAGAAGGCCTTGCTCATTCTGTCTTCTGTAGCAGCAGTGGCAGCAGGGAGCCTAGGATACAAAGCTTAGTTTCTGAGCCCCTATCAGGAGGCTGTGTTTATATTTATCCTGCTAACTGCAGGGGACTGTTTATACCCAGAGAAATAACCTCCTAGGTGACATGGGGCAGCTAAGGAACCAGCTGCTTCCGTCAGGCCTACTGGGTCCTCCGGAGACCCCACACTCCCAGTCCCCATGGTTCTCGCTGTGCCAACCCTGCCTTTCTCTGGGTCCAGGGATGAGGTCTAGCCTTCTCTGAGCTCCCTGCCTGTGGCCAGGAGGCTGACTGCTTCTCACCAGCAGTCTGGAAGGCACACAGCCAAAGAACTGGCCCCTCTGCAAACTAGTCATGCTTCTAGTATCACTCAGATTCAACACAATACCTGGGCACTTAGTAGGTGCTCAATAAATAGAAAAAGAGCTTTTCTGGCTTTAAAAACTTAGTCAGACTAAGTTTAACTGCTTATAAACTGCTCCCCCTCTGGGCAGGCTCTGAGGGGAGGGTTTCCTGGGGTGGGTTCTGGCAACCCTGAGTTTGTTTTGGGGTCTTGCAGCCAGGCTGGGGTTTCAGGAGCCCCAGGGTGTCTTTAGACGGCCCTTGGCCATGCTGCACAGGTTCCTGTTTTCTCACTGCCAGCAGTGTGACCTGGAGGTCCTTGGTGGGGAGAGTGCGAGGTGAGAGAGCTCAGGCTCCTGGCGCTCATGAAGAGCCCGAGTGGGCAAGGAAGTCCATGTGTGTCATGATGACAAGCAAGGAAAGGACATGAAAAAGCTACGGGTCTACAGGTCTTCAGCACTGGCAAGTGGAAAATGGAATGGCACACTTTCTGCTTCCGGGTGGATAGACACATGGGTCTGTCCACACAGTGGCATGAGAGCATGTCCTTTGTAAAGGGATTATTTGAGGTGGGAATTTTACTTGAGCAGATGTCAAGGTACCATCACAAATAGCGTCCACCCCCAGAGGAGACAGTGGCATCTGTTTAGCTCTTTCACTCTACTGTGTAGCTCTCCTTGCTTAGGCTGGTCTGGGGTTTTACAAGTCAGTGACCGTTTTCACACACCACTTATTTACCTTTCCTCCCAGCCATCCAGTGAGGCAGGTGCCGCTCTCCTCCCTTTTCAGCTGCACAGTCAGAGGCTCAGAAAGGCACTGTGTCAGGACGCCAAGTGACTGGGTGGTGGAGAGGGTGTCAGAATTCGGTTCAACGGCTCCACTTGTGCACACAGCAGACCCACGGCCGATCCCCTCTCTGTCAACACCGTCCCAGCTCTCAGAGCAGAAGCCCTTTGGCAGCTCAGCTCTGCCACTGGGTGCTCCTGCTCCAGGGCTGCATGCCCCAGAAGGCAACAGGGTATCCCCCCAGGGCAGGTGCCCTGCTGGCTCTTGTGGGAGGGCAGAGAGCAGGACCAACAGGGGCCTGGGGGCCTGGACACTGCCCAGGGGTTGGTCCCCTGGGGGCTAAGCTAGCAAGCCGGGGTGGGGCATGTGGCGTTCCTTCCTTCTCCCCCTGTCACTGTCAGTGTGGAGATCTGTAAAAGGATTTTCAATAATTTAAAGTCTCTTTCCCATTACTCTGCTAAGGAGTGAGGCATCATCCAGCCCCTCACTGCCTCTGGGAACAGGGGGACCCCAGGTGTAGTGCCGAGTCCCCAAGGTGGCAGCAAAAGGCCAGACAATATTCTGGAAATGCCACTGCCAAATTTCACCTCTCTTTCTATTGAACTGACTCCACAGCCCCAGATGAGAGTGCTAAAAACACAGACAGACCTTCACCCTGACTTTATTTATTTATTTTTTAAAATTTACCCCCCGCCCCCGCCAAAGATGGTTCTCTCATCTGCCTGCTCGCCTCCCCCAGGAGGCACCAGGAACGGAACCTGGACCTCCCACATGGTAGAATGCCCAATGGCCTGAGCCACATCGGCACCCTGTGGGCTGTGGTGTCTGCTGGCTTGTGGCATCTGCTTGTCTAGGCATCTGCTCGTTGCGGCGGGGTGCGGGTCTGCTTATCTTCTTTAGGAGGCATCAGGACATGGTGTCTCCGGGATAGAGCTAGGCCAAAGGAATTCTCACCATATCAATCCTTGGTGTAATCTCAGCCTGTAAAACTTCCCTCTGGAAGAGCTGTCCCATCAGCAAAGCCTCATAACCCAGGAAGCCCTGGCATCCCTGTGTGGGGCCTAAACCATGTTAGCCCTGAATTTCAGGATTGTTTCCTGAGAACAACATCTGGGAAAGCCTTCTTTTTCAGACCCTACCTTCCCAGGCCTAGGGATGGAGGGCACCATTGTTTCCATTGTTCTCACGAAAGCATATCAGGTACTTTCCTTTCTGAGTAGCTCATAGATGGCAAAAGCTATAATTTCATGGGATTTGTTTGAAATGCTCCTTGTTGGCAGACGTGGGCTGGGTTGGAGCACTCTGTAATTTCCCGGCCTCCTCAATGGCCCCCCTGCAGCTACCATGGATCACACACCAAACATAACCCACCCCCTGCCCGCCCCCTAGACAACCCATGACTCACACAGTCTTCACTAGGCCCTTCTGGGCAGGGCCCCCGGGCTAGGTCCTGTGGGGGATGTGTAATGGCTATGACAAGCTGCGCCTCATCCTCTCCAAGGCATACTATGCATCCAACAAAAGGGAGCTTTAAAAAAAAAAAGTTAATTTCTACATGATACACAAAGAGGAAGACCCAGAATTTTTGTCCAAAACAAAACAAAAGATTCAAAGGCAGATCTCTGTAGTAGTTTTTCCAGTGGTGGAAATATGTTATTTTTTTTCTTTCACTTCTTTGTGCTTCTCTGTTTTTCAAATGTTCCATAATGAGCATTATTGATGAATTAAAAATAATTTGTTCTGTCATGATTTCCTAAAGGCAGGGTCTAAGAGTCTGAGGGGGGAGGAAAGTCATAGTCATGTGAGAAGCCAGCAGGGGAGTGAGGGCCCCCGTGGTGGCTGGTCGGACAGGCACTGCGGCAGGGGTGAAGGGGAGGAGGGTCAGTGAAGCCTGAATTACCAGGGTGGGCTCTCCGGAGGAGGTGGACCTTGAATGCCTCATGGATTCTGGGTAAGTGCAGAGGAGCGGCAAGGAGAGGGCATCAGGCAGAGGATGCCTGAATGAAGACTGGGAAGTGGGGCCATGCAAGGGCCTGTTGGTTAGTGTGGTGGAGCCGAGGGTGCAGTGAGGGAAGCATTAGCCACAGCCAGGCTTGGGAAGGCTGGAGCCGGACTGCAGAGCTGGAAATTGGAGGAAGCCAGGGAGGTAGAGTCAGGATGAACCCTTTAGGAGGCCTGGATACGGGCTGCTGTCTCCTCCCAATTCAGTCATGTATTAAGTACTTTCCATGCCCCATCATTCAGGCAGCACCACCTTGGGGTGGGGCCGGGGTGGGGGTGGGCGTGGGGGTAGAGGGAAGCAGAGGAGTCAGGGACACCTGGTTAGAATCTCAGCTCTGTTACTTGCTAACTCTTTGATCTGAGGAAACCTTTTAACCTTTCTTGGCTCATCTGTAAAATGAGGGTATGAACTGCACCTCCAGAGGATGGTGATGAGATAAAGTGTGTAATGTGCTCAGCACAGAGCTTCTATAGCATAGATACGTCAAAGTGTTGAGCATTTGTACCAGCTACTAGAGAACAAGGAATAGGGTTTCTAAAGATAAGGGGTAAGGAAGAATGGAGAAGTGGAATGTGATAGAATAAAATCCCAATCTGAATTTCATTTAATTTCCTTTGTTGTTGTTTTTCTGGGGGGAGGGGGCAAATAATTCACTCAGGACTGAGGTCAGCTGGCATCATCTACACCTCCCTAGGGGAGGAACCCAACCCACATAAGAAGAGATTATGGACAGGGAAGAGCTGGTAAGAAGCGAGGGTCATAAACTCCCCAGCAACAGTCCCTCCCCCCATTTGAAACCTTCCGAGGGCTTCGCTGGGCCTAAACCATTGGGTCTCAAATACTTAGCTTGGAATCTTAGGGTGACTCTGCAATTACTGCAAAGGTGTGTGAATCCTTCATCCACCATTTCTCTTTGCCTGGGTAACTTTCTTCCATGTGCTTGTACTGCTATTTTCAAACATATGCAAATGCCTCTATGATGAGGGAAAGATGCATTTAAAGGTGCTATTGAATAAATTCAGAGAACTTGGTGTGGTCTATATTTCTCTTTTCATTAATGGATACTGGAATTATTTATGTAATTTGTATCATAAGGATTCTGTGAAAATATTTTTAGCATTTAGAGCGATCCTCACAGTAAAATGGCTGGGATACAACTCAACAACATAAAGCAGACAACCCAATTAAAAAATGGGCCAAGGACTTAATAGATATTTCTCCAAAGAAGATATACAAATGGCCAAAAAGCACATAAAGAGATACTCAACATCATTAGCCATTAGGGAAATGCAAATCAAAATCACAATGAGATACCACCTCACACCCACTAGAATGGCTATGATTTTAAAAAGCTGAAAATAACAAGTGTTGGAGTGGATGTGGAAAAATAAAAACATTTGTACATCATTGGTGGGAAAGTAAAATGGTGCAGCCACTATGGAAAAGAGTTTGGTGGTTCCTTAAAAAGTTAAACACATAACTACTGTATGACCCAGCAAGCCCAATTCTAGGTAAATACCCCAAGGAGTGAAAAGCAGGGACTAGAACAGATATTTGTACACCAATGTTCATAGCATTATTCACAATTGCCAAAAGGGGGAAGTAACCCAAGTGTCCATCATCTGATAAATGGATGAACAAAATGTAAATGCATACAAAGGAATATTATTTTGCTTTAAAAAGGAATGAAGTTCCGATGCATGCTAATACATGGATGAACCTTGAAGCCATCATGTTGAGTGAACTAAGCCAGACACACAAGGACAAATACTGTATAATCTCACATAAAATAGACTATGCAAATTCATAGTCATAAATTATAATACAGGTTATCAGGGGCAGGGGTAGGGAATGGGAAGTTAAGATTTAATTGGTACAGAGTTCTGTTTGGGGACATTGAAAAGCTTTGGTAATGGATGGTGGTATTGGTGAAACAATATTGTGAATGTGAGTCACACCACTGAGTTGTGTACTTGAAAGTGGTTAAAATGGGAAATTTTATGTTGTATATATTTTACCAGAATAAAAATTAACAGTGAAAACTGTGTGTGTGTGGGGGGGCAGAATATAGGAATGTTGTACTCTCTCTATGACTCTTCTCTAAACCTACAACTGCTCTAATTAAAAAAAAAAAAAAAAAACTGGTTCAAGATGATCATCTAACTACCTGAATTTATCTAGTCTCCCTCTTAAGACCCTATTAAAATGAAGGGACATGGATATAAAGGTATAAACCAGTAACAACACAGAATGGGGTGGAGGGCTACCAGTGGATGAGAAATTCCAACATACTTCTGGAAGATAAAGGGCAGATTAAAGAGTGGAAACTGGTAAAGGTGGGCGGAGGATGCTGCAGCTGGAAGAGGCCTGAAGCTGAAGAAGAGAGGTGAATTGCCTCTCTTCCTCCTAAAAGAGCCCTGGAGAGAGCTGGATCTGGGAAATACCATGTAGATAGTGGCTGCTTGCTCACCCACTCACCTAAAGAGAAACCTCACAATCCACAAGTCCCATCTATGCACACCAAGCTTCCAGTCAGATTTTCTATTTTTAATTCTTAAATGGAATGAAAAACCACAGTTCAGACATTTGAGGAAGGTTTGCAACATGAATGAGAAAGAATGAGGTTAAACAACAATAACAAAAATATGACCACAGAAGAAACAAAGATAATTCCTGGAACCAAAGAGAACTTTAAGATCAAGCAGAACACCTTTAGTAGGTATGCATAGAAAGAGCTGAGAGGAAATCACATTTACAATACAAGAATGCTATGAGGTAAAGAATAGGAGAACAAGAAAAGCTTGGGGAAAAAAAAATTTAACTGTTAAAATCATTTACTACCTGAGGAAACCCTCCAGAAAATAGAAGAAAAGATGATGATAGAGATAATATGAAAAATGAGCTATGAGATTTTGAGGGTCAACCCAGGAAATCCAACATTTGACTAATACAAATTTTAGAAAGAAAAGATAAAACAGAAGGAAAAAAATTTAAATACAAAAAAATTTTCCCCCAAACTGAAGGCCATGAATCTTCAAATTGAAAATGCTCGGCAAAATGAATTACATAAGTGTCCATAAGAGGGTACATCACTATAAACTTCAGAATATTCAAAAAATAAAGTTTCTAAAAAGAGAAAAAATGGTCACCGATGAAGGAACCAGAATCTAACTGGCATCAGACTTCTCATTAGTGACAAAGATGTTGGTAGACACTGAGAAATGCTTTAAAGTTCTGAGGAATGACACTTTTTTCAACTTAGAATTCTACACCTGGCTAAACTATTACTCAAGAGTGAAGATAAATTAAGGATCATTTCAGAAAAGTAAGGATGCAGAAAGTTTATTTCCCATATGCTTTTTTTTTTTTTTTTTTTTTAAGTTTTATTTCCCCCTGCCCCGAGATGGGTCCTTCATCTGTCTGCTCACCGTCTGCTCGCTGTGTCCGCTCGTTGTCTGCTCGTCTTCTTTAGGAGGCACCAGGAACCAAACCCAGGACTTCCCATGTGGGAGGCGGGTGCCCAACTGCGTGAGCCACATCTGCTCCCTGCTCGTTGCATCTGCTCATCTTCTTTAGGAGGCACTGGGAACTGAACCTGGGACCTCCCATGTAGGAGGCGGGTACCTAACTACTTGAGCCACGTCCATTTCCCTTCCATATGCCTTTAAAGGGACTTATTTGGTGATGTGTTCCAGTGAAATGAGGGAAAATTTTAAGAAAGAGGAAGACATGGAATCCTGGAAACAGTGGGACCAACCTGAAGAATTACAAAGAGAAGTCTCAGGATGACAAATGACAACAGACTTAGAGGAAAACATTAATGTCAGAGCAGGAGGATGGTAGGCTCCAGAAGGGAGGAATGCCCAAAGCTCTGAGAGTGTCCTTGAGCTTATGAAACAACTCAAAGAGGGGATAAAGAGAGACACTCAGAAAAAAAGAAAAGCCATTAGAAACTCAAAAAAAAAAAGAAAGAAAAAAGTTGTAGACAAGAGGAAATATAATCATTATGCAGGTAAAATTTTACCTAGTTATAAAATGCAAACACTGTTAACTGATTTTCAATTTTTTAGACTCAACCCATAGACAAAGAACTATCAACTTAATTATGGTTAGAATAAAAATATAAATATTTTAACTTTGGCAATATAAATGTATATGATGGGAAGGTGGAAAGAAAAAATGAACAGAAACAAAAAGTAGTTAAGAGACACTATAATTATTAGATCAAAAGAGAAAGATTTAAAATGTTAAAGTGTTAAAGATAATCAATAGAGGAATAATAATAGTTGTAAAACTTTAAGAGGAGAACAAAAGGAGGATGAGCAAGTGAGCTAAATCCTCATATAGCATGAAGTTAAAATAGGTCAAGATATAGTTACAGGGGAGCAGATGAAGCTCAAGTGGTTGTCTGCCTGCTTCCCACATACAAGGTCCCGGGTTCAATCCCTGGTACCTCTTAAAAAAAAAAAAGTTACAGGTTGCTTAAAACTATGTACGGAATCATCAGAAAAACTATAAACAGGTGATTTCTGGGGAGCACTTTTATAGGTGGGGAAGGGATTGTGCTTTCACTATAAGACCTTCTTTATGATGTGGTTTTATTCTTTCATCATATGCAGCATAAAAAAAATGGAAAGGTTATTTGTTTTTAAGGTCAGGAATTACTGACCTATTGAGTAAAGTCCAAACTCCTTAGCATTCTCTCCAAGGTGCTCCAGAATTTCTCCCGTCACAGTTCCCACGTCTTTTCACCTCACAGCCTGGCCCAGCAATCCCCTGGTTCCCCTTCTCCATGTCTCTGCACACGCTGTTCCTCTCACCATGACTGTACGCCCCCACTGTCTTCCCCAGCTCACTGCTACGCCGTCATAACTCAGCACAGGTATAGCACCCTCTCTGAAGCTCTTCGTCCTCTTTTGTGGTCCCACTTCCCTTTGTGCTCTGCCTCCATTATACTGCATTGCAATATACTGTCTTTGCTGCCCAAGGCTATGAGGAACTGGATCATCTTCATCTTTCTAAACCCAAAGCCTGGCAACATCCCTGGAAAACAGATAGTCAATAACTATTAGTTGGTCTGAATGGAATTGTGGATTCGGGAGGTAAAAGTGGTGGACCAGCACACTCAAACGAAATACGAGCATCCCAGCTTCCAATACCCTTCCACACACTTGCTCAAATTTGACTCTCACCTCACCCTGGACAGTGGATGGTACAAACGTTAATACCTCCATTTGACAAATTGGGAACTGATGGCTGAGAGGGTTTGTGTGACTTGTTCAAAGCTATTCTACATGCAATAGACCACATCTTCTCCCTGAGAATCCAGACTTTTCCACAAATACCAGTGTAACCCATTTACACATACCTCCCTCCTTCTTGGAACCCTTTCTTTGCTTTTAGGACACCCTTTTTTTGGTCCTTCTCCTAGCATAGCCACTCCTTCACCTTCAAGACCACTAAGACTCAGGCTTCAGAGCCTTAGGACTCAGTAGTTCTCAACCTTGACTGCACATTGGAGTCACCTGAGGAGCTTTACCAAGTAATGCTGAAGCCTCATCACCAATAGAGCATGATGCAATTGGATGGGGTGCAACCTGGCAAGACTTTTAAAATAGCCCCAGGTCGTTTTAGTATGAAGCCAGGGATGAGAACCATTGCCTTAGCTGACCTTTGGCAGGGTTTTAAATAACATTTATGCAAGTGGTTCTCACCACTAGCTGCACATTAGAATTACCCGGAAAGCTTATAAAAACATCAATCCTAGGCCTGAATCCCAGAGATTCTGATTTAATTGCCCTAAGATCAGGCCTGGACATTAATTTTTTTTTAAGCTTAAGTGATTTTTAATATCATTGTAGCCCTGGTTAAGAGCCAGTGGTCTACAGAATGACAAGTGCCCAATTTGTATCTCAGCCCGACTTCTCCCCTGAGTTCTAGACTTGCATATCCAACTGCCTAATTGACATCCCACTTGTAAGTGTGAGACACCTCAAGATTAACATTTCCAAAACTGAGCTCTTGATTTCCATCTCCCTCCCACCTCTCCCCTCTTTGATTCTACTACAGACATCGCTATCTCAGTAAATGGCAAATCAATCCTTCCAGCTACTAAGGCCAAAAGTCTTAGAGTCAGTTTCTCTCATACCCTGTATCTGATCCATTAGCAAATCTTGTCACTCTACCTTCAAAACATATTTAGAATCCAACCACTGACTTTTGCTTCAAGCCATGAGGGAATATTTGATCCAAACTTTTCTCCCATGGTGAGCAACCAGAAAACTGGACAAAATATGTGAAATAATTATTTTCTGACATTAGAAAACAGGTAGTGTAGGACTATAATCCCTGTGAGAAGGGAAACAAATAAGGCATGACCTTCAATTGCTCTGGCTTTCTTCCTGGTGGCAATTTTGAATCAATGGTAAAGAGAGGAGGCACCCAAAAAGAGCCTGGCAGTCTTGCTGAGTTGAGAAGACAGAGATTTGAATTTAGGGAGGACAAAGAAACTATAATTTGTGGAAAGGACTACTTTAGAGAAGGGTCTACCAAGAGGATGAGCTCCAGAAATCTATGAGGAGTTCCCTTAAGTTTTTGATGGAATAGCAATCTGCACAGATGTAGGATGAAACTCTTTAAGACTAGGAAAAGAATAACTTCCAGGGAAAGAAAACTGCTGGGGAGCCATAAGCCAAACAATTTCCAGAGCTCTTATAGAGCCAGAAATCATCTTGAGTTCCCACCAGCCAGGGTAGAGAGATTTCATTGAATATACCAAGCATTCAATAGAGACCTCAGAAAGGCTACGCCTTAATAGCATGACTAACTAAGCCTAGAGAAAGGGCACTTCTAGATCTGCCTTTAAAAAGCTTAAAAACAAGCCTGGAAAAGATCAAACTGATCCATAGGTGACTTATCTGCTTGCCAGAACAAAGCCCAACCCTGTTCAAAGGAGTACAACACAACCAAGTTTTGACAATGTAATATAGTATTCTGGTCACTAATAAATTGTCAGGCAGAAGGGTGGGGAAATATGACCCAATAACATGAGAAAATCAGTCAGTAGAAAGAGACCTAGAAATAGGAGCGATGAGGAAATTCATACACAAAGACATTTAAACAGCTCTTATAAATATTTTAAATATGTTCAAGGATTAAAAGGAAAAGATGAATACAATGAGAGAAATGGAAGAAATAAAGAACCAAATATGACTTCTAGAGATAAAAAATACAGTGTCTGAAATGAAATTTTCACTGGCTAGGATTAACAGCAAATTAGACATGGCAGAAGAATAGATTGAACTTGAAGACATAGCAAAAGAAATATCCAAAATGAAGCAAAGTGAGAGGAAAAGATCCTCAGTCACCCGTGAGACAATATTAAGTGGTCTAACATATGTGTAATTGGAGTCCCAAAAGAGAAGATAGAATGTAACAAAAAGAATATTTGAAGAAATGAAAGTGAAAAATTTCCAAATTTGATAAAATTTGTAAATACATAAATCCAAGATGTTCGATAAACTCCATGTGGGATAAATACAAAGAAAATTACACCAAGGCACATCATGTTCAAACTGCTCAAAATCAATAAGGAAGAGAAAATCTTAAAAGCAGCCAGAGGAAAAAAGGCACAATACTTACAGATAACACAAAAATGAAAATATCCATATACTTCTTGCCAGAATCTATCCATGCAAGCCAGAAAACAATCTTTAAAAGAGCTGAAAGAAAAAAATAAAACAAAACAAATAAACAAAAAACACCAAACTGTCAATCTAGAATTCTATACCCAGTGAAAATATCTTTTCTGAAAGATCCAATCACTTTTCCTGGCTCTAGCAATACCACCCTGTCCAAGTTACCATCATCTCTTACCTGGAATATTTTAAAAGCCTCTTAACTGGTTTCCATGCTTCTACCCTTACCCGCCTACTAGTTTTTCTTGACACAGCAGCTGCAGTGATTTTTTTTTTTTTAAGATTTGTTTATTTATCCCCTCTTGCTGCTTGTGCTCGCTATGTCCATTTGCTTTGCGTTTTTCTGTGTCTGCTTGTCTCCCTTTGTTGCGTCATCTTGCTGCGCCGCTTGGGCCGTCAGCTCACCGCGCCACATGGGCCTGCTTGCCTTCACCAGGAGGCCCCAGGAATTGAACCCAGGGCCTCCCATATGGTAAACGGGAGCCCAACCAGTTGAGCCACAGCTGCTTCCCAGCTGCAGTGATTTTAACATATAAGTCAGATCATCTCATGCCTCTTCTCAAAACCCTCCAGTGGGTCCCCATTTCACTTAGAGTAAAATACAAAGGTCTTGTCTTGGCCCATAAGACACTATATTATCCAGTCTTCTGCTTTTGCCATTTATTTATTTATTTATTTATTTATTTATTTATTTATTTATTTATTTATCCCCCCCTTGCTGCTTGTGCTTGCTGTGTCCATTCGCTGTGTGTTTTCTCCGTGTCTGCTTATCTCCCCCTTGCTGTGAGGTCCCGCTGCATCAGCCCACCGTGCCGCGCGGGCTGGCCTGCCCTCACAAGGAGGCCCCGGAAAGCGAACCCAGGGCCTCACACATGGTAAACGGGGGCTCTATCGATTGAGCCACACTCGCTTCCTGTTGTGAGGTCTTGCTGCATCAGCCCACTGGGCCGCGCAGGCCGGCCTGCCCTCACAAGGAGGCCCCGGGAAGCGAACCTGGGGCCTCCCATATGGTAAACGGGAGCTCTATCCATTGAGCCACACCCGCTTCCCCCGCTTTTGTTCTGAATTCACATTCTACCACTTTCCGCCTTGACCCCCCTCCTTCCACTATCCCAGCCACAGCAGCTTCCTTGCTGTTCCTCCAACAAACCATGCAAGCTCCTGCTCAGGGCTTTGGCATTGCTGGGACACTCTTCCCTAGAGTGTGCAGGGCTCACTCCCTTTGCTCTATTCCAGTCTTTGCTCAATAGTCATGTCATTAGAGGCCTGCTCAGGCCACCCAATAAAAAATACCATCCCACTTTCATCATTATTCTCTTACTGTACTTTTTCTTTCTGTAACATTTATCACCACCTGACATTTATTTATTCATTTGTTTGTTTATTGACCGTTGGTACCAACTAGAACGTTAGCTCCATACAGCAGGAACTTTGTCTATTTTATTCCTAGAGATTTTAGCAGTTACTGGCACAGAGTAGGTGCTCAGTAAATATTTGTTGACTAAATGGATGAATGAGGAGCATGTTTTATTTTTTTAATGCCAAAACCACCTGGAATACAGGACTTACGTGCTCTGGAAAATGTAGAACATGAAATCAGTACACTACACACACAACATCCATATCTCAAGTCTGTCTAGAACTTTCCAGGTCTGGAGTCCTTGATGCATAGAAATATTTTTTTGTGTGTGTGCCAGCTCTGGGGAAGGCAGGTCGTTGGTTTAAGATTCAGCTCTAGCTACAGGTGCCTTGTGCAAAGTTCAAAGGGATAAAGGGGCTAGGAGGAGCTTTAAATGATGTGTTTCATAGAGTGGCCCTGGAGTTGGAAGCCCTGGAAACATTACTAGGGAGAAGAGCCATGGCCTTGCAGATGCTGGCTCGCTCAATCCTGTTACAGAGAGAAGCAAGCAGGACTTGCATCACCTCCTTCCTCCCTGCTCGGCCCTGAGGAGGGGGCAGGGTCAGGAGCTGGGTAGAATTAATTAGAGTACCAGCTCAAGTCTGCAGCTAGGGTGCCCTTCAGCCATAAACAGCTCTAAATAGAAGTTTTCTAGAAAAACGTTAAAAAAGAAATACAGCAGGGGTTTAGATAGAGGTAGAGGTGATTCTGGGGGCGAAGATGCCATGAATTGAGAACATTGCTGCACACCAACCTTTCCCTCCTGCAGGGCACGGGAGGTTGCCCTCCAAATCTCGGACCAGGGGCAGGAGGGGCTGCGCGGCTGAGCAGCCGACACAGCCTTGGAGGAGGGGCTCTCTCCTCCAGCCTCTCACTGACTTCACTCTCCACCCCAGGGCAGCTGCAGCATCTCCAGCGGGTCTCCTCCCATTGGCAGACACCCATACGGATTCCCAGATGCACTGTGGCGATCCCTAGGTCCACGTTACCCTTTTTCTGAATCTTCATGTGTTGCCTTGATGTCAAGAAAATGGGAAGGAATAGAGAGCAAAGACACCAGCGGTAAAAAGCAGAGGTGGTGCTGAGTGCCAAAACGAATCTGCCATTTGGCTCCTGAAAACATTTCTCACAGCATCTCTTCTGCTCTTTCCCAAAGTCCACATGATTCTCCAGCCCATTGCCCTAGCCCCCTCCACCCAGTTCACTCTGCATATAAATATTCAGCATCCTGGACTGCCGCATAAACAAACGAATAGACAGTTATTGACCCTCAACCCTCAGCGTCCTCCCCACGACCATGGAAGGCAGACATCATCGTGAGAAAGGCTTGTATATGGCTGCCAAAGCTAACAAATCTAACACCTTGTTCAAAGTGCATACACCAGTAGTTATAAAACAAAGTTATAACTATCTGAGATCACAAGCCACTTAGAGCTCATGATGAAACAATACACACTGGCAATCCTTTTGAATGAGTTTGGAATCACATAACAGTTTAGAGCTGAATATCAGCACTCAGGACATACTCTTCAAGGATTTACCTCCCACAGAGACATGCAGTTCCCCATTAAGTAAGGGGGTGACTGGTGGTGGGTTGATTTAAATGTTTGCAGTGAATAGCCAAAACAAGGACTTCACAATTTCCTGGTCATTTCCAGGCAGACTGGAGACCAACAATTTAGATTAACTAGGATGCTTGAATTAATGATACAACTATATAGTGATTAATCAGCCAGACTGCTCTTCTAACACACTCATCAGCACATCACTCTCCTGCTCAAGAACTTATAATGGCTCACTATTGCTCCCTGCACCAAGTCAAAAACGTTTCTGCCTGGCGTTGAAGATCCTCTCTGACCTCACTCCATTAAATGTGTCTTAGCTCCCATTGTTCTTTAACATGCTAAGGCTGGCTGTTCTCAACAGAACTGCCCAGCCCTCAGGACACTATCTTGATACCCATCCTCACTGGCACTGTCCCCCCAGGCCTACCTACCCTGCAACCTGCAGGGGGGCACCAGACAAGTGCATAAGAACAAAAGATGGGGTCAGAGACTTTGCCTGAAGTTCCAGCTCTGCCACTCGCTGTATGCCTCAGCCAGATTATTTATTAATAAAAACCAGAGCTCACATCTGAGTGCTTATTGCACCTACATTCACTGTCTTGTTTAATTCTCCCAACCATGGGAGACAAGCACTATTATAATTCCCACTTCACAGATGGAGAAACGGAAACTTTGGAAGTGCATTTATTTGACAAACACCAGGTGCTATGTGATGGTAATTTAACAGTGGACAAAACAGACAAGAACCCTGTTCTCACAGAGGAGGGAGTGGGCAGGGGTCAAGCAATAAATGAGTAAAAAATACATGCACCAGATAATTTCTGAAAGGGGTGTGTGCCAGGAGGGCGATGAGACAGGATGGTGTGATGGGGGTGGGTGGAGGACATTACTATGGCCAAGGTGGTCGGGGAGGGCACCTCTGAGAAGTGGCGTTTTAGCAGAGGTTTGAATGCAGTCGAGAACTCAGCCATGCTAAGACTCAGGGAGCAGTGCTCCAAGGGGCAGGAAGGGCAAGTGCAAATGCCCTGAGGTCTAACAAAAAAGCCTGTTCGGCTGAAGCCATCTGAACGAAAGGGAGCCTTCTAGGCTCTAAAACCATGAGCCAATAAATAACCATTGTTTAAGTCAACCTTTTATATGGTATTTGTTTTAGAAGACAGCAAACTAAAACAGGGTCCCAGAAGTCATGAGAAAAGAGGATAAACTGAGATGCCAAGTAAGAGGCGAACAGGGAAGTGACCACTGGACTTAAGGAGGCCACTGGAGACCTTATAAGAGCAGCTTCAGTGGAAAGGTGGGGCTGGAATCCTGGCTGATGTGGATCTAGGAGAGAACAGGAGGTAAGGAAAGGAGACTTGGCGTGTCTTTTGAGAAGTCTTTCTATAATGGGGAGCAGAGAAATGGGAGGCGATTAAGAAGGTGAAATGAGGGATGGGGACCCAGTGAAACAGGCACTCAAAGGTGGACACTCCATCTCTAGGAATAGGAGAGAAAGCAGCTACACATGGTGGGTAGATTTGGGGGTGTGTGAAGATAAGGGAGTCCCTGTCTGAATACTTTTCTTCATGAAGTATGAGCAAAGGTTGGCAGAGAGTGAGGATGTGGGAGGGAGGCTGGAGGGGCGAAGAGGGAGGATAAGCTGTGAATTGGCATTGTAGGGAGTGTAGTCGGAAGGCCTGTCAGTGGGGAGTGTCCACCTAATGCCCAGGGCCAATAATTTAAAGTTGGATTAGACAGCATCACTGTATGGTTTTCTCCAGCCATATTCAGCTGATGGGGTGCAAGTGAGGAAGAGGTGGCATTTCACTGGTGGTAGAGTGGGGCTAGGGGTACAGCACAAAGAGAGAAGGGCAGAAGGGCAAGGAAATTAGGGTTTTTGCAAAGGGAGTAAATCTAAGCTGGGTTAGAAAAGAAGGGTGGGGCCAAAGGAGATGCTGGAAACTTTAAGAACAGCAGTGTTAATGGGCTCTGGTCTTGAGGAGGTCAAAGGCTTGTTGAATTGGGGGCAACAGAGGGTGAAAGCTGGAGGGGCGGGAGGTGGCGGTCAGAAGGTGAGATGTTTCATAACCAGGGTGTGAGTGCCTGGCTGGAGTGCAATGGAGCAAAACATTGTCGATGAGATGGTCCAGGAACTGTGAACTCAGGGTCATCCAAGCATGGAGACTGGAGAGGAAAGCAGGGAGCCAGGCATCTTTAGTGAATAAGCAGGAGACCCGCAGGTGACAGGAAAAGTGTGCAGGCAACTCAGCCAGTGACTGGCAGAGCTGAGATTCAAACCTGGGACCAGGGTGCTCAGCACTTTCTCACTTAATCACTGTATTGCGCTACAGACTGTCTCTTGCAGACGCAGATTTCTTTCTTAAAACAGGGATGCAAATGATGCCTACCTCTCCGGGCTGAACAATGTACAACAGGAGCTGCTGGTGTATGTTACCCAGATGTGCGCTCTGCCAGACTCCTCTGCCAGGGCTGGGCGTACCACCCGCTTCATCTTCTGTGGACATGGGCCCTGTGTACTGCTCACTACTGGGCTGCCTCAGGGACTTGGGGCTTGTGTGAGGGTGGAAATGGCAGCTAAGTGGACTTTTTGCAGCCTGGGTTCCTGAAACACTTGCTCTGGAGTACCTGGCTACTTACAGAGGCTCTGAGGGAAGCCGTTCGAGAACTGAAGCTTTCTTTTACAAGTGAACTGCAAGTGGGGATTTTCATAGTTTACTTTTTCTTAAACTGGTCTAGGTAGAGTTGAGAATATTGGAAACAGCCATTCATTCAAATTTTCATTCATTCCACAAATATTTCTGGAGCGCCTCGCAAGGGCCACACATTGTGCAAGGCACTGGGGATAGAGCAGTGAACAGAAGAGACAGGGCCTCTCTCCTCCCAGGACTCAGAGACTGGCAAGGGAGGTGGATGCTAAATGAATAGGCACACAAATAATTACATGCCCATAGAGGGGAGGGGTGGGGAAGGTGAGAGGCTGGTGCTAGGAGGGCCAGGCCCTGCATTCCCACCCGGGCCTGACACAGGCGGGGTCCTCTTCCCCATCTGCACCCATTTTAGACTAGACCCCAGCAATCAGCAACCGAACACGCCTCCAAGGTACGCTCGGCCCCATCAAACTCAACACGGGCAGTTTCAAGCTGGCCTTTCCCTCTCAGCCTGGGCTGTCCCTGCGGCATCTCTGGCAGGTCCTGGTGTTAGCAGCAGAGCAGATGCCCCCAAGGCACTCAGAATTCAGAACACTTGGCACTGGGGAAGGCGGGCATCACTGTTTGGAAAGGATTAGAAAGGAGTCACGTGGAATGCAACCTGGGGTTTGCATTTATCCCAACTGTAACTTTCCAGAAAGCTGGGATACCTAATTCCAATACAAGCACCTCCAAATATTTTGGGAGGCTCTGTGATGATGCTGGGCTGTCTGAGTGGGGAGTTTATCTGGGTTTGTGGGATTGCATTTAGTTGCTGATAGACTTCTGTCAAATTTGTGAACCAACATCCAGTTTTTAAGGGTGTGTCAGCAGACAAAGGGAAAAGTTGGAGCTGCTGAACTGAGGGGTGGAGCTCAGTGGTCCTGCTTATGCCTTGGGGATGCAGCCAAGTCCAGGGCCAGCTGAGCAGTCTGCGGGGGAGCTGGGCCTGAAGTCAGGCCTCCTCAGGGCTCACAGGCCAGGGGGCATAGATCTTGAAACTGAGCTCCGAGGCACCTGATTTGGCTCCAAGGATTCTGGCTCTGCCACGTGTCCTCACTTCTGCTGGGCCCTGGGCAGGACCAGAAGGAGGACCAGCTGACTCAGGGAGCCCGGGAGACATCATTGTCTGCCAGGGGAACCCCAGGCGGAACGAGCTGGCTGCCCTGCTGCAACCTTGCCAGACGCTGAGAGGTTGCTAAGCTGATGGCCCAAGCTAGGGGCCAGTGCACAGCCAACCTCTCCAGTGCTGCAGCCTGGCCTGGGCTTTTGGGTTGTTTCCATTTCTCCGTTTCCAGCAGTCCAATGTTTTCAAGCAGTCACTCACTCATTCACTCCATCTAGTCAACATATGTCAATTAGCCACCTACTTTGTGCCAAGCATTATGCTCCATGATTACAGAAATTACCTCTTTGCTTTAATTATCTCCAGCTGCAGACACAGTGCCCACTTCACAGCCGTTCATTCAATGCATGGCTGCTGCCATTATAATTATTAATTGTAGTAGTGACAAGCTCTACTAAGACATAGCTCCTTACCTGGAGGAAGAAGGGAACAAAAATTTACTGCACACCTATGATGTGCTAGGTCCTGTGCTAGATTTTGACACACCTTATCCCATTAAACAGGGGCTTACATTATTAAGGCTGGGCTAATGGGCGTAGAAACAAACAATTACGACACGTCTGGGGGACAGTGGAGGGACTTCATAGGTCCCAAAGTAGGGGTAGCATTTGAGCTGGGCCTTGAAGACTGAGTCCATCTGGTAGAGAATTGGGAGAAAGGGAAGGGCATTGCAGGTGGAGAGAACCGCAGAAGCACTAGCCTGGGAAGGGCAGAGGGATGGGGTGGGGGAGGAGGAGTGGAGATGGGATGACCAGCAGTTAAGAGCAGCTAGCGCAGGGTGCATGGGAAGGGGTGTGGTTTTCTGCATTACTTCTATGTCTGGGCAGGGTTTGCCCCCAGGACATGAACTTGGGCAGAGCTTGCTTAAAATCAGCAGGCCCGAGGGAGGCCTGGTCTTGAGCTGGCCAGGTCCCTACTTTCCTTGCTGGTCTGCCTAGAGCAGACCTTCTGCTTATTTGGTTTTCTGTCCCTCTCTCTCTCTGCCAGCTGTTGGGAGATTTCAGGTCATGGGGTCTCCTCCCTGACTTGAAATCTCAAATGCTTTTCTGAGATTTGCTACGCAAATGTTTTTTTTGTTTTGTTTTGTTTTGTTTTGTTTTTAAAGATTTATTTATTTACTTTATCCATTTTAAAAACCCCCTTCCCCGTTTTTGCTGTTTTGTGTCCATTTGCTGGGCAATTCTCTGTGTCTGTTTCCTGCCATTTCTTCTCATCCTCCTCCTCCAGTCTTCACCAGGATTCGATCCTGGAGACTTCCGATGTAGGAAAGAGGTGTTCTGCCACCAGCACCACCTCAGTTCCTGGTTTTTGGAGCATCTCGTCTTGTCTCTCCCCTGCGTCTCTCTCCTGTTACGTCATCATCTTGCTGCCTGGCTCCCGGGGCCTGGCGGCTCACTGGCACACAGAGCCTGGCAGCCCATGCGCCTTCTGTATATATGTTTTTATTTTACTGGGAGGCCCTGGGGATCGGACCCAGGTCCCTCCATATGGCAGACGGACACCCAACAATTTGAGCCACATCCACCCCTACACAAATGTTTATAAGAGGCGAGGCTTTTGGTGCATGCATATGGGCACCTACACAAGCTGAGTGAGCCCCTCACGAAGCACCATTCTCCTTTACCTCCTTATCTGCTTGCCACTCTCCCTCACAGCTAGGTGTCTGGTTGTGAAGGATGGAAAACAGGCAGCCTATGGTTCAGGGTAGCCACTGGAGCAGCAAGGGGCACAGCACAACCCAGAGTCCCCGTGATGGCTAATTTCATGTGTTAACTTGGCTAGCTTATGGTGTCTAGTTGCTTGGTCAAAGAAGCACTGGCTTGATTGTTACTGTGAGGGTATTTCATGGATTTAAATCATTAGTCAATTGATTGCATCTATGGCTGATGACATTTTCAATCAGCAAAGGAGACTGACTTCAGCAATGAGAGGAATCTCCTCATCCTATCAGCTGGAGTCCTTAAAGGGAGAACTGAGGATTTCAGCAGTCAGAAGGAAGAATTTCTATCTCTATTTCTGCCAGTCAGCTTCTCCTGGGGAATTCATTGTCATCTTCATTGGAATTCCCAACTTGTGGCTTCTCCTAGGGAATTCAACATCACCATTGAGTTCCCAACTTGCAGAATGCTCTATGGGATTTGGACTTGTCAATCCCCATGATTGTGTGAGCCAATTCCTAAAATAAATCTCTTAAAATTTATACACACACATACACATACACACATGCCCTATTCTGGAGAACTCTAATACAGATTTTGGTACCAGGAGTGGTTCTCGAGAAACAGAATCTTAAGGATGAGATTTCTGAGTTAGTTCTGGGGTTTTAGGAATTGGTTCTCTAACCTGATCAGATTAAAAGGCACTAATGATTTTATTTCCAATGATCACAAGGTCACTGATAGTCCATGGTGTGAACTGGCAATAGAGATACACAAAATATCACCACTGGATAGTGCTACTCAAATGCTTATAAGGAGGAAGGCTCTGGGTGATAGTGTATTCAATACATTAACAGAGATTTGTGGAGTTAAAAAGTATAATGATGCTGGCTGGTTGTTCCTAAATATGCTTTAGAAACAGTTGTTAAAGGAAAGGATGATCTCAGGGCTACATATTCCCAGCTCAAGCATCACATGAAGGACATGAAAGTCTCTATGTGTGCCCTAAAAGAAACTCTTTATTTCTTGTAGCCATAGACTTGAGATTTCTGAAAACCAGATGTAGAATCTCATTGTGCGAGTAGCTGAATTACAACACAAATTGAATTCCCAACCTTGCAGGGTGTCTGTTGTTAAAGTGAAGGCATTGACTGGGAAGAAATGGGGTCCTGAAAATTGGAATGGGGACATATGGACTGATAATAATGACAGTGGGGACACTGAACACCTAGATTCTGGGTCTTCTTTGCCAGATAAACCTGTACCTATGTACCCAGAGGAATCAGCCATCCTAGATCCCTCTGAAAACATTAACCCTGCTGTGCCTGATAAACCTGTAACTGCCTCCCCTTAAGAAACAGCCCTGGGAGGCAGATGTGGATCAAATGGTTGGGCGTCCATTTCCCATATGGAGGGAACTGGGTTCGATCCCGGGACCTCCCGGTAAAATAAAGAAAAATATAGAATGGATAAAAAGTAAAATAAATAAATAAATGAAAGAAACAGCCCTTACTTCTCTATCTGAAGAGATTAACCCTTGTTTCACCAGAAGAAACTGTAATGGAATGCCTTGAGTTGGCTTGCAAGAGATTGTGAATTCTTCTCATGACAAACTCCCACCACTCTTTTTCTTCCAGATCTATAACTAGACTGAAGTTCCAACAAGCCATGAAAAGGTGAGGTACAAAGTGTGACCCATGAGGAGGTACTCTATATGGTCAAAAAATGGCATGATTTTACCAGTTTAAATAGACAGAAATCAAGGGAATAAGTATGGCAATGGATATTAAGAGTGTGGGATAATGACATAAGAAACATAAAGTTGGATCAGGCTGAATTTATTGATACAGGCCCACTAAACAGAGATTCTAGATTCAACATTGTAGTTCGAGGGGTTAGAAAGAACTCTAACAATTTGTTCAGGTGGTTGGCTGAACATGGACCAAATGGTGGCCTGCAGTAATTGCTGTTGAAATGCCAAAACTGCCCTGGTGTAAGGGAGAGGAGTGGGTCCAAAGGTTTGGACAGATTGGAATGTTAGAGTGGATTTATCATGTTAAACTTGCTCATCCACACTAGGAATGTACCTTTCACCATATCTGTGAGAACTAAATTTGTGAGAGCAGCTCTATTATCCTTGAAGGGCTCTGTGGTTGCTCTTCTCAGTAGGTGAGACATATCACTGTGGGAATTGCTGCCACTGAACCTGGACCCTTAAATACAATGGGTATGATCAGATCTCAAGCTGGCAGGAGTCAAGTAGTGGCACTTAATTGCCAAAGATGAGGTTGGTGTTGCTACTGTAATAGATAGCAACAGTCCCTTATATTGGTGGCATTATGCTGATTGGACCTAGTAAGCAAGAAGTAGCAACTACTCTAGATTTACTGGTAAGGCATTTGTGTGTCAGAGGATGAAAAATAAATCCAACAAAAATTCAGGGACCTTCCACCTTAGTGAAGTTTCCAGGTATCTGTTGGTATGGGGCATATGGAGATATCCCTCCTAAGGTAAAAGATAAGCAGCTGCATCTGGTCCCTCCAACAACCAAAAAAGAGGTGCAATGCCTAGTTGGCTCTGGATTTTGGAGGTAACATATTCCTTATTTGGGTGTGCTCCTCTGGCCCATTTACCAAATGACCCAGAAATCTGCTAGTTTTGAGAGGGGACCAGAAAAAATGGAGACTCTGTAACAGGTCCAGGCTGCCACACAAGCTGTTCTGCCACTTGGGCAATATGATCCAGCAGATCCAATGGTGTGGAAGTGGCAGTGGCAAATAGAGATGCTCTTTGGAGCCTTTGGCAGACCCTTATATGTGAATCACAGCACATACCCTTAGGATTTTGGAGCAAAATTTTACCACTCTCTGCAGATAACTACTCTTCTTTTGAGAAACAGCTTTCGGCCTACTACTGGGCCTTAGATGTTCAGCTATGGGCTACCAAATTGCCACGAGACATGAGTTGCTCATCATGAACTTGGTGTTGTTTGACCCACCAGTCCACAAAGCTAGGTGTGCACAGCAGCACTCCATCATCAAATGGAAGTGGTATATAGGAGACTGGGCTGGAGCAGGCCCCGAAGGCACAAGTAAGTTATATGAGGAAGTGGCCAAAATGCCCATGGCCCCCACTCCTGCCACATTACCTTCTCTTTCCCAGCCTGCAGCTATGGCCTCTTGAGGAGTTCCCTATGAACATATGACTGAGGAAGAGAAAACTTGGGCCTGGTTTACAGATGGTTCTGCATGATATACAGATACCACCCGAAAGTGTGCAGCTGCAGCACTACAGCCCCTTTCTGGGATATCCCTGAAGGACAGTGGTGAAGGGAAATCTTCCTAGAGGGTAAAGCTTTTTTTTTTTTTTTTTAAAGATTTATTTATTTATTTATTTATCCCCCCCTTGCTGCTTGTGTTTTGCTGTGTCCATTTGCTGTGCGTTCCCTCTGTGTCTGCTTGTCTCCCCCTTGCTGTGAGGTCTCGCTGTATCAGCCCACCGCGACGCGCGGGCCGGCCGGCCCTCACAAGGAGGCCCCAGGTTCGGGGGCCTCCCAAATGGTAAATGGGAGCTCCATCGATTGAGCCACACCCGCCTCTCGAGGGTAAAGCTTTGAGTGCTGTACCTGATTGTTTGGTTTGCTTGGTAGAAGAAATGGCTGGAGTTGTGTTTGTAAATCAATTTATGGAGTGTGGCCAATGATTTGGCTGGATGGTTAGAGACTTGGAAGGAAAGTGATTGGAAAATTGGTGATAAAAAGGTCTGGGGGAGAGGTAGACTGAAAAACATGAATATATTAGTGTCCTATGTGAATGCTTACCAGAGGGTGTCTTTGGCAGAGGATGATCCTTTCTATGGATTCCAGTCGGCCTCTCCCTGCCACTCCTGTCGTTGTCCAATGGGCTTATGAACAAAGTGGCCATGATGGTAGGGATAAAGGTTGTGCATGGGCTCCGCAACAAGGACTGCTTCTCAACAAGGCTGACCTGGCTATAGCCATTGCTGAGTGCCCAATCACCCCATCTGCCAGCAACAGAGACTGATATGGCACCATTCCCTGAGCTGATTAACTTGATACCTGGTGGCAGGTTGATTACACTGGACCACGTCTATCACGGAAGGGGTGGCATTTTGTTCTTCCTGGACTAGATGCATACTCTGGAAACAGATCTGCCTTCCCTGCACACATTGCGTCTGCCCAAACTAACACCCATGGACTGACAGAGCGCCTTATCCTATCCGCTATCATGGAGTTCCACACAGCATTGCTTCTGATCAAGGAACCCACTTCACAGAAAATGAAATGTGGGAATGGAACATGCTCATGGAACTCATGTTCTTACCATATTTCCCACTATCTTGAAGTAGCTGGATTGATCAAATGGTGGAATGGCCTTTTGAAGATTCAATTATGGTGCCATCTGGGTGGTAATACCTTATAGGGGTGAGATACTGTTCTCCAGGAGGCTGTTTATGCTCTTAATCAGTGTCCATTCTATGGTGCTGTTTCTCCCGTAGCCAGGATTCATAGGTCCAGGAATCAAGGGGTAGAAGTGGGAATGGCACCACACACTATTACCCCTAGTGATCCACCAGAAAAAGTGGAAGGTCAAAGTCCCTATGATCTTATGCTCTGCTGGTCTAGAGATCTTAATTCCAAAAAGAGGAGTGCTTTCACTTGGGAACACAATGAACTTGAGGTTAAGACTGCCACATAGCCACTATAGGCTCCTCATGTCTCTGAATCAAGAGCAAAGAAGGAAGTTACATACTGGTACTACACAATGAGGTAAAGAAGAATATGCCTGGAATACAGGTCCCTTTCGATCTGTATTCACACCATGCCCTGTGATTAAAGACAATGGAAAACTGCAACAACCCAATCCAGACAGGGCTGCTAATGGCCCAGACTCTTCAGGTTTGAAGGTCTGGGTCACCCCACCAGGCAAAGAACCACCACCAGCTGAGGGGCTTGCTGAGGTTGAAGGGAATATGGAATGGGTAGTTGAAGAAGGTAGTGATAAATATGAGCTACATCCATGTGACCATTTGCAGAAACGAGGACTACAATGGTTATAAGTATTTTTCCCTTGTTTTATTATGAGTATGTCTGTATATATACATAAAGCAAATCTTTGTTTTCTTCTCTCTTCTCTCCTAACAAATAACATAAATTGCATTAACTTTATGTCATAGTATTTAAGTTGTAGGATATTAAGAGTGAATATTGGGGAAGTGGGTGTGGCTCAGTGGATAGAGCCCCCGTTTACCATATGGGAGGCCCTGGGTTCGCTTCCCGGCGCCTCCTTGTGAAGGCAGGCCGGCTCGTGCAGCACCGTGGGCTGATGCGGCAAGACCTCACAGCAAGGGGGAGATAAGCAGACACAGAGAAGACACGCAGCGAATGGACACAGCAGCACAAGCAGCAAGGGGGGGGGATAAATAAAATAAAATAAATAAATCTTAAAAAAAAAAAAAAGAGTGAATATTACCCAAGGACTTGCATCCTCTTCTGGGGAAAGGGTTAGTGTGTTTC
>JAQZBX010022300.1:0-31662 GCA_029593785.1 Cabassous unicinctus
TTTTTTTTTTTTTTTTTACTGAAGCATTTATAGTTATAAATTTCCCTCTTGGCTTGCCTTTTCTGCAATCCCTATGTTTTGGTATGTCATGTTTTTATTTTCATTTACCTGAAGATATTTTCTAATTTCTCTTGTGATTACTTGTTTGTCCCATTGGTTATTTAAGAGTGTGTTGTCTAATAGTCACATATTTCTAAATTTTCCAGTTGTCCCTCTGTTATTGATTCCTAGTTTCATTCCATTGTATAGTAAGATAAGATTAAGTAAATTATTTCAATATCTTTAAATTTATTGAGACTTGTTTTGTGACCTAATGTACACTATACCTGGAGGATTGGTTGGTGTGCATTAAAGGAATGTGTAATTTGCTGTTGTTGTATGAAATTTTCTGCATGTTTACATTAGGGATATTTGGTTTGTTGTTTCATTCATGTCCACTCTTCCTTCCTTAGCTTCTGTCTAGATGTTCTATTCATTATTGGAAGTGGTTATTGAGGTGAGGTGTGCTGCTATTAATGTAGGCCTATATATATCTCCTTTCAAATCTGTAAATATTTTCTTCATATATTCTTTAGACTCTGCTCTTGGGTGCATATATGTTCAGAATTGTTTTGTTGTTTTGTTGTTGTTCAGTTCTCTGTTATGTCAGTATGCCCTCTCCTCCTTTGTCCCTTGTAACAGGTTTTTGAGTTAAAGTATATTTTATCTGATATTGTGATAACTAACCCAGCTCTCTTTTGATTACAATTTTCATCAATTTTTTCATTCCTCTCACTTTTAACCTACTTCTTCTTTTAATTAAATGTGATTCTCTTTAAAACAGCATATATTTTGGTCCTGTTTTGTTTCATTTTGTTTTGTTTTGTTTTACCACGAAGATTAATTTTAACATTCTGAATCTGTAACCATCACATTTGGTGAGATATCAATTTAACTTCAGTAACATACACAAACACCATTGCTGTACCACTGCATCCCCAAATATTTTTGTTTTACTTATTAAAAATAATATTCATTGTACATCTAAAGCCATAGATGTATCATTAATTTTTCTGCACTTTTATTTTAAAACCTGTCAGTTGTAAAAAGAATTAATCCAAACAGTGGAATTAAATAATTGTATTTGCATTTGTAGTTACTATATGGTTTCTGTTTTCCTTCTTAGTGCATAAAACAAATACCATACAATGACTTAGCTTAACAACAAGATTTTATTTGCTCATGTTTTATGAGCATAGAAGGCTTCCTCCCTCCCAAGCCAGTATCTCATCTTATTAACAGACTTTGAGGTTCCTTGTCACTTTCAATATATGTTAATACACACATTGATGTCTTCTCCTTTCTCTTCTGTGCTTTATTGACTACCAACTTCTTGATTCCTCCTATGGGGTTTGTTCCTTTCCACATGACTTTCACTCTTCATTAAAGTACTCCATTAATCTTACTTAAAGCTCAACCTGATTTTGATGGGCCAAACTTTAACTGAAGAAACATCATGAAGAGATCTTATTTATAATGGGCTAATCCCATCAGAATGCAGAACAAGACCAATAATATGTTCAGACTGTTGTATGCCATTGTGATAATTTGAAGCTTTTTTTTGGATTCAAAAAAGATCCTATTATTGAACCAAATCAATTCCTGTGTTTGTGTGGCCTTTGGTTGGATTGGATTCAGTTGGGGGACTTTGATAGGATTACTTCAGATAGTCATGACCCAGGATGGTTCTTGGTCTTCTTGCTAGAGTCCCTCATAAAGGGAAGACTGAAATAGAGGAACAGAGAGAAAAAGCCTCAAAGGTGCATATCTTAAAACGAGTAGCCCTTTGTTACATGCCACTCTGACTTGTTTCTTACACTGCCTTAGCTGTGAAAAAGCTGCTTTTGCATGCAGAACATTTTCTGGGAGCCAAAATCAGAGTCAAACATTTTGGCTCAGTCCTTCAAACAACAACACTGAGAAAGGCACTGACATATAGGCAACCCAGTATATGCATAGGGGTTAATCTGCTCCCTCCAGAAAATGAACAGGTATCCAAAGTGAGAGATGATTCAGTGCCACACTGCACTAGAAAGGGGGTTGGAGAGGTGACAGCAAGGGTACTATGAGCTTCTCATACTGGTTTATAGTTGTGTTTCCTTGATTCAGCATTCACCCACTTTCTATGACTGTTTCACTCCTTTCCCTAGTTTCAGGCAGATGGCTTTGCAAGTTTTTTCTATTCATTAAAATATTCTGTGTGGGAGCTGAACCATGAAACACCAGACTCTGCCATACTATTCAATTAGCAGAAGTGTTTGAGAATTTTTGAACAGGGTTTTGTAAATGAATATAAGTGCATGGAAATGAGTGATAAATGAGTTGCACTCCACTTCAAGTCGTAGTGACATATGAAATTTACAGCTTTCTAAGAAAAAAATATATTTAAATGTTGTTTTATAAGGGGAGATAAAGTCATACAATTGGGTGAAATATGCATTTCACACCTTTTTGAAACTAAGTAACATGATTTACAGCTAAGAAAAAGTTTTATTTAAACAGCAATTTGTAAGTGAACATATGTGCATAAAGGAGAGTGAAATGTATTTCATTGAGTTTTCCAAACTAAATAACTTATGTTATATACAGGTTTTCAAGAGAATGTTTCCTTTAAGTAATTTTTTGTGAGTGAAGATAAATATATATAGAAACCAGTGAAAATGCATCAACCTCCGTTTTCAAAATTAGGTAATACATATGAATGCAGTTTTGTAAGGTAATATTTGCTAAACTAGTGTAATGTAAATAGAAGTCAGTGAAACATGCATTTCCCTCAGTTTCTATATGAAGTGATATTTTGCATTTACATCTTGATAAGTTGAAAATTCATATATTCAGTGTTTTTTTTTTTTGAGTGAAGATAGGTGCATATAAGTGAAAGAAACATGTGTTTCACTCAGTGTTTCTAGTAAAGGTATGTTATTTCCACCTTCTTAAGTTGAAATTTATTTTAAACAGTGATTTACAAGTAAAGATAAGTGCATAGAAGATAGTGAAACATGTGATGAACAAAAGTTTAATGAATCCATCTTGGTGTCATATCTATAAAATCACTACATCCCAAGTTAGGATGTATCCCCTTATACTTTTTATTAAGAATTTTTCTGGTTTGAGCTCTTAAGTTTGGTCCTTGGTTTATTTGGAGTTATTTTTTTTTTATATGGTGATATTTAGGGGACCAAATTCATTAAATTTCAAGTGGATATCCAATTTATCTAGTACAATTTTTTGAAAAGACCATTCTTTCCTGAATTATGGTACTTGTAAAAATCAGTTGGCCATAGACACATGGACTTATTTCTGAACTCTCAGTTATAATCCATTTGTCTATATCTATTTATGCTAGTACAAAAGTGTTTTGATTACTGTGACTATCTAGTATGTTTTGAAATTAGTAAGAGAGAGCATTTTAACTTTGATCTTCTTTTGCACTCTTTGTATATTCAGAGTCACGTGCAATTCCACATGAATTTGAAGAATAACTTTTCCATTTCTGCAGAAATATATGCTGAGATTTTGATAGGTATTACATTGAATTTGTAGATTGCTTTGGATAGTATGGACATCTTAATAATATTAATCTTTTCTACCCTTGAATACACAATGTCTTGCCATTTATTTATGTCTTTTTAAAATTCTTTCAGCAGTGTTTTGAAGTATTCAGTGTAAAGTCCGTCACCCCTTCAGTGAAATTTATTTGTAGATATTTCATTCTCTTTGGAGCTATTGTGAATGAAATATTTTAAATTTTCATTTCAAAATATTCTTAGCTGGTGTATAAAACACAACTGATTTTTGCATTTTTATTTTGTAGACTGCAACTCTGATGAATTTGCTTATGTATTATTAATATTCTTATGCATTTTTTTGGAATTTCTATATAAATAACTATATAATCTGTAAATAGAGATAGTTTTATGTCTTCCTTTCCCATTTTGATACCATTTCTTTCTTTTTGCCAAATTGCTTTGACAAGGATTTCCAGTACAATGTTGAGTACAAGAGATGAAAACAGGCATCCTTATAATTGTACCCAATCTCAGAGGTAAGGTTTCAATCTTTAACCATTGAGTACAATGGTAGCCATGGTTTCACTTATGTATCCTTTTTCATATTGAGGATGTCACATTCTATTGCTATTTTTCTGGGTGATTTTATCATTGAAACGTATTAAATTTTGTCAAATGTCTGTTCTGCTTCCACTGAGGTGTTCATATGATATTTTTCTTCATTCTGTTACTGTGTTATATTTCCTTCAATTGAACCACTCTTGTATTCCTGAGATAAATAAGACTTGGTCATTGTGTATAATTCTTTTAATATACTTTTGCATTGATTTGCTGGTATTTTATTGAATATTTTTATGTCCATATTCATAAAGATATTGGTCACTGGTTTTCTTTTCTTGTCATGTCATTATCTGACTTTAATATTAAGGTAATGTTCTATATATGGTTATTCATTCTAGTTCATTTACAGTAGTGTTCTAATACTCTGTTTTCTTGTTGATCATACCTCTACATAGCCTAACCAATATTGAAGGTGGTGAAGTGAAGTCTTAAATAATTATTGTAGAGCTATCTATTTCTCTCTTCAAAGTTTTATTATGTATTGTATTGTGATTTTGCTATTAGATAAATATATAATTATAGTTGTTTTATTTTCTTAGTTGTTTTATCCTTTTATTAAAATATATTGTGCTTCTTTTCCTCATATCAGGTTTTTTTTTGGAAGTACTGGGACCAGGGTTTGAACCTGGGACCTTATTTGCAGAAAGCCAGCGCTCAGCCTCTGAGATACACCAGCTCCCCCATATCAGTTTTCACGTAAAGTGTTTTTTCTGATATACCCACCTCAGATCTTTTCTTTTTATGATGTTCTTGGACTAGATTTTTCTATCCTTTCACTTTCATCCCATTTGAGTATTAGCATATAAAACGAGTTCCTTGTAAACAGAATAAAATAGGATCATACTTTTATATCTGTTCTATCAATCTGCATCTTTTAATTGCAGAATTTAATCCATTTACATCAAAGTAATTACAGGCAAGGAAGGACTTAGATTACCATTTGTCCTTTGTTTCTTGTATGTACTGCACATGTTGCTCCCTCATTTCTCCATTGCACCATCTTTTGTGATAGTTGATCATTTGTAGTGAACCAGATTGATACTATTCTCATTTCATTTTCTGTTTTTATTTTAGAAAATTTATTTGAGGTTTACCATTGGGTTTATATTTAACATCCTTAATCTATAACAAACGAATTTGAAATGATACCAACTCATCTTCAATACCATTAAAAATCTCTCTTCCTATATAACTCTGTTTCCCTTCTTTAAGTTGTTCTTGTTATTCATTACCTCCTTATATTTTGTATGAAAAATTAAATAGAAATAAGTTTATTTATCATGCAATTGTATTCTATATCTTGTAGGAAATAAAACGTAGAGATAGTTACTATGAATAATATAATACTGAAATTTTCATGAACTTCTGTGGTTACTTTTGTAGTTACTTTTATCAAAGATCTTTATTTTTTAATACAGTTAAAATCTACTATCTACTGTACTTTCCTTTCAAACCAAACAACTCCCATCATTTTAAAAATATATTTGTATTTATTTTAAAAAGATATTTAGATTATATAAAATGTTACATAAAAAAATATAATGGATTCCCATATGCCCCACTCCCCACACCTCCCACTTTCCCCCACATTAACAACTTCTTTCATTAGTGTGGTACATTCATTGCAATTGATGGACACATTTTTGAGCCTTGCAATCATTGTGTCTGGAGGCTTCTCAGGAAGCTAACTATAGAACTGCCATATGGTCTAGCAATCCTACTACTGGGTATATACACAGAAGAATTGAAAGGAGGGACATGAACAGATATGTGCACACCAATCATCCTAATAACATTATACACTATTGCCAAAATTTGGAAGCAACCCAAATGTCCATCAACAGATGAATGGATCATCAAACTCTGGTATATACATACAATGGAATATTATTCAGCTGTAAGGAAAAAATGCAGTAATAACACACGGGATAACATGAACCTTGAAGACTTTATGTTAAGTCAAGCAAGCCAGGTACTGAAGGACAAATATTACATGCCCTCAATGATGTGATTTAAGTAAGTTGAGCAGACTTACAGAACTGCAGTCTGGAAAATAGGTTTACAGGAGACAGAAAAAGAGTAGAGGGTTGTGAGCCAATGCCCATATTAGCAAAAGCTATCACAACATGGAAGGTTGAAGTTGTTCAGTGGATGGGAAAGACAGTGGTGCAGTGATGTTATTGGGTTGGGTGATGCTGACCTGTGAGGGGGTAGAGTGGGGAGGTTACACTGTCCATGGAACTGGGGAGCAGGATGGGGAGCAAATGAACTCTAGGGATTTGTGGGTCTGCGATTGAAACTACAACATTGGGAATTCTTTTTGGCAAATAAAGCAGGGGAGGGTTGCTGGTTTGGTGTGTTGATGTGAGGGGTCATGTGAGAGTGCACAACTGGGGCAAGCTTTCAGGGTGTATGTGAGTGTTCATCCTGTCATGGTGTCTTGTATCAGTTGGTGGAGACCTACACTCTAAATGGAAAGGTGTTGGGGTCCCATCCTGAGAAGTTGTGCTATGTTCTCAAATGGAGGGGCAGAAGTCTCACCAAAGCATGGGCAGTGCCTAATGGAGTAGGACAGGCCAGTAGGTCAAGACTTCAATTTTGTTGCAAGTAAGTAGGAATCTTGTTCTTCAAGGAGTAAAGCTTGGTGGTTACTGGGGTCCTGAGGGGAGGGAGAGGGAGGAATAGAATAGACAGAATGGGGCATTTTGGGGGCATTGGAATTGTTCTACATGATCTTGCAATGATGGATACAAGTCATGCAAAATTTCAACAAAATTTATAAAAGTGTATGGTCTAAAATGCAAACCATAATGTAAATCATTGACCATGGTTAGTAGCAATACTTTAATATTTGTACATCAATTGTAATCAAAGTATCACCCACATATAAAATGTTACTTATAGGAGAAAGGGTTTGAAAAGGAGAGGATGTTGTGTATATGGGAATCCCCTATAATTGTAAGTGCCTTTTCTGTAATCTAAAACTTCTTTGAAGATAAAGTGAAAACAATAAGACACTGGGAGAATAAATGGAAGAAAATATCACAGTACATAGAGGACAACAGATCTTACAGTGATGAAAGACATTAAGCCAAAATTTAATTTTTTTATTTTACTTTTTTATTTCAAAATTTTTTAATCTTTTGTGTTTTATTTGTTGTTTCAATTAAATAATTGAAATAATAATTCCAATTATTATTTCATTTTCTTATTGAATTTATTCTGTTATTTTGTTAGCTTCATTTTTTTAAGAGGTTTTGGATCACAAAGTGTTTTGTTATTTTGTTAGCTTCATTTTTGAGGAGGTTTTGGATAACAAAGGGTTACAACTTTGGTGTGGGGTGTCAGTAAGGGAGGATGCATGGTAAGAGGTTCACCTGGGATATACCTTTAAGGCATATGAAGGAGTTCAAGTGTTCATGGGACATTGTCATGGTTGGTGGAAATCCACAGAATAACCAAAAGAATACTGAATTATCATCCTGGAAATTTCTGCTACATTCTCTAACGGGGCAGCAGGAATACCCTGAGTACAGGGGCAGTGACTAGTGAAGGAGGATGGACCATTGATGGTTCCTTCATATTGATGACTGTACTTATGAACCTTTCCTTTTCAAAATGAAACTTAGTCTACTATTATAAGTTGCCTGAGAGCCTCCTCACTGCTCCTTGTTGCTCAGATATGGCCTCTCTCTAAGACGAACTCAGCATATAAAGCATTACCAGCTAGTTGGGGGCAAGATGGCATCAGTTTAAGTGGACACTTATCATCTCTTTCACAAAAGACCCCTGACTGGGGACAGGATCCAGGCTGAATGGGCTGTTCTGGGAGCCCACAGAGCAGGAGACTTTGAGGCATCAATCTAGAGGGAGCTGGACAGGGAGAAAAAATTGCTCAAGATAAAACCATGAGTTTTTAGCCCCATGGAAATCACAAACAGCTAAGCCCCACCCTCAGGACAAAGAGTTAGGGTGAGCCCCTATTCTCGCCGGCCACCCAGCGAGAAGGAGGATTAACCAAGAGTGGAAGGGTTCTGGCAAAGGGGAGAGAGAGGTTTCCTTTCTCTGTGTTTGGTTTCCTGGACCCCCTTAGAGCTTTGGGGACCACACCAGCAAACTCTAAGTGGCACCAGGATGAAGGGAGAGGCGAAATGGCTGAGGAAGCCTGGTTTACCTAACTGCCATGGGATACAGAGGCTTGGCCTGAGAGAGGGCAGAGTCATCCAATTTAATAGTTCCATGCTGAGGACTATCAGAATTTCAACTCCCCTAAGAGAGTCAGGTAGTGGAAAGTGCTTAATAAGTTTTCAAGAGCCTATTAGGGTCCCATGGGAGGAGGGGTGGTCTAGAAGAGGCTTGAAAAATCACTTAGGTGCTGAATACTCAGTCATCAAGGTCCCATTTGAATTTTAAAAGGGAACTCAACCTGACCAGGAGACCAGAGGGGGAATCTGCTCATACAGCCTGCTGAATCCTGCTGCACTAGGAGAGTAAAACCTGCCTGCGGGAGTGGGACTGAGTAGCTTTCTGAGGAGCTGGCTGACCCAGTTGAAGGAGTGGCTCAGTGGAAGGATCTCTGCCTTGAAAGTGTGGGGTCCCTGTTTTGATTCCTGACTCCTCTAGGAGTGGTGATCCACAGGGATATCTAACATCCAGCTGATACCGTAGAACAGGGAAAATATAGACAATATTTTTGAACTAGTTTCTTTTAGGTCCCTTATTTTTTAAAAAAAAAGGTTATTTAAAATTTTTTTAAACTTACTTTACTCACTAAAACCTGCCTCAAAACCTGCAGAGAAAAACCTGCAGGGTAATTGATTGATGAACACAGTCAGCCTGAGAGTCTCCACAAGGGCCCAAAACGGAATCCTGTTCTTCCTTAGCTTTGTTTGACTGCTTTCTTGTGTGTTTGTTTGCTTGTTTTTCTGTTTTGTTAATGTTTTTGTTGTTTTGTTTCTTGTTTTTCTTTTCTCTTTCCTCAGCGACCCCCCTTCCGCTTTTTTTTTGAAATTAGGTGCTGCTAGCTTGGTTCTTCTTTGTTGTGCTTCTCCTTCCTTGATTTCCCATTTTCTGTGATACTGATTTGTTTTACTAATGTTGTCTTTTTCTTCCTTCATCTTTCTATCTACTGCTTTCTGTTATGGGGCTTACATTCCACCTTTTTAATTAGTTCTCAACTTTACTAGTTTTGATTTCTATCTTGTCTATTCTGTTTTCATTTTTTTTTTTAAATTAATGTTTTTCTTTCTGTCCTTTCTTTTCTCTTTCTCTCTCTCCTCATAATTCCATCCTTTTAAATCATTCTACAATTTTTCTCTTTTCGGTGTCACATTACATTGTAGGGACCTCACCTTTTTATTCCTATTACTCTACATTGCTTACATGAGTTAAATATTCATTTTACTAAGTCTTATACAGCCTCTCATCTAACTTTTATTACTCCTATTATCTTTTTTCTTTTCTTGCCTCTTTCAATTTCTCTGGCCCTAATCTTTTTCCTCAAGAGAACATAGAAAACAGCAAAAAAAATAGAACAAGATGAACAAAGTGTCACAGAGGATACTTACACGCACAAAACCAGCAGCTAAACAAAACTCTAGAGCAGATAGAGAATCTAATCAAGATAAATGATGATCAGAGGGCAACAAAAATTACAAACCATACTTAGAAACAGGAAGACATGGACTACTCCAATGAAAAAACTGAAAACCAGGAAGAGATGCAGAACATCAAAGAACTAATCAAAGATGTCCAAACTAATGTAATGGAACAACTTAATGAAGTGAAGGAAGAGATTAAGGATATTAAGTAGACACTGGGAGAACATACTAAAGAAATTGTAAACACACATAATAAAATCACGGATATGATGGTAATGAATGGTATAATCCAAGAAATCAAAAAGACACTGGAATCACACAACAACAGATTTGAACAGGCAGAAGAAAGAATTAGTGATGTGGAAGACATTTCATCCAATAGCAAACAGATATTAGAACTGATAGAAAGAAAGAAAGAAAAAATCCAGCAGAGACTTAGGGATTTAAACAAGCATACAAAACACACAACATATGCATTATAGTCATCTCAGAGGGAGAAGAGAAGCGAAAAGGAACAGAAGGAGTGTTGAAGGAAATAGTGGCTGACAACTTCCCAATCCTATTGAGGGAGATGGACGTACATGTCTAGGAAGCATAGAGTACCCCAAAACATATAAATTGAGAAGGCTTACTCCAAGACATATACTTGTCAAAATGTCCAGTGCTTAAGACAAAGAGAAAATACTCAAGGCAGCAAGAGTAAAGAGAACCATTACATAGAAGGGAAACTCAATAAGATTCAGTGCTGATTTCTCATCTGACACCATGGAGGCAAAAAGACTAATATGACATAGTAAAGGTACTCATAGAAAAAAAAACCTTCCAACCATGAATTCTCTATCCAGCAAAGTTGGCATTCAAAAATGATGGCGAGTTCAAAATATTCACAAATAAACAAAATTAAGAGAGTATGCCAATAAGAAACATGCACTTCAAGAAATAATAAAGGAAGTTCCACAAGTTGAAAGGAAAAAGCAGAAGAGAGAGAGTTGGAGGACAGTATAAGAACAGCTAAAAAGATAAAAAGAGAAATAAAAACAATATATGACATACATAAACCCAAACAATATATGGCTGATGTAAGAAATTCCTTGAGAGTAATAACACTGAATGTTAATGAATTAAAAATCACTAGTCAAGAGACACAGATTGGCAGAATGGATAAGGAAATATGACCCATCTATATGTTGTCTACAAGAAACCCATCTTAGACCCAGGGATTCAAGGAAGGTGAAAGTGAGTGGCTGGAAAACAATTTTGCAAGCAAACAACAACCACAAAAGGGTGGGAGTAGCTATCTTAATATCAGACAAAATAGACTTTAAATGCAAAATTGTTATTAGAGACAAAGGTGGACACTATATATTAAAAAAACGGGTAATCTTTCAAGAAGAAAGAACAATCATAAACATTTATTCACCTAATCAGGGCCCCTCAAAATACATGAGGCAAACACTGGAAAGACAAAGTGGAGACATAAATGTTTCTACAATTATACTAGGGGACTTTAATACACCATCATCTCCATTAGACAGAACATCTCAACAAAGAATCAATAAAGAAACAAAGACTCTGAATAATACATTAGAGCATCTGGACCTAATAGATATAAACAGAATGTTACACCCAAATACAGTGGGAAATACATTCTTCTCGAGTGCAAGTGGATCATACTCCAACATAGACCACATGCTAGGCCACATAAAAAACTCTCAGTGAATTCAGAAAGATTGAAATTATACGAAGTAATTTCTCTGACCTCAATGGAACGAAAATGGAAATCACTGTAGGCCAGAGAACCAGATTAGGCACAAATATATGGAGGCTAAACAAGACACACTTTCACAAGCAGTGTGTCAAGGAGGAAATCTCAAAAGAAATCAAAAACTACCTTGAAACGAATGAAAATGACAACACAGCACATCAAAACATATGGGATGCAGCCAAAGCTGTACTGAGAGAGAATTTCATAGACATAAATGCATATATAAAAAAGAAGAAAGGGCTATAATTGAAGACCTAACTGCACACTTGGAGGAATTGGAAGAACATTAACAAACTTCCCCAAAGGAAGCAGAAAGAAGGAAATAATAAAGATTAGATCAGAACTAAATGAAATAGAAAATGAGAAAGCACCAGAAAAAATTAAAAAAACCAAAAGTTGTTCTTCAAGAAGATCAATAAAATTGACAAACCCTTAGCCAGACTAACAAAGAAAAAGAGAGAGGACATGCCAATACACACAATAAGAAATGAGGTAGGGGATATCACCACTGACCCCACAGATACAAAGATTATCATAAGAGGATACTTTGAAAAATTGTACACCAACAAAATGATAATTTAGAAGAAATGGACAAATTCCTAGAAACTCACAAGGAGCCTACATCGATGAAAGCAAAAATTGATGAACTCAACAGTCCAATTACAAGTAAAGAAATAGACTCAGTCATCAAAAACCTCCCAAGTAAGAAGAGCACATGACCAGATGGCTTCACAGGAGAATTCTACCAAACATTCTGGAAAGAGCTAACAGCAATCCTGCTTAAGCTCTTCCAAAAAATACAAGTAGAAGGAACATTGCCTTACTCATTCTATGGTGCCAAGATTACCCCAATACCAAAGACAAACAAAGATGGCACAAGGAAGGAAAATTACATACCAATCTCTCTAATGAACCTAGACGTTAAAATGGTCAACAAAATACTTGCTAATCATATTCAAGAACCTATCAAATGAATTATACACCATGAAAAATTGGGTTTCATTCTGGGTATGCAAGGATGGTTCAACGTAAGAAAAACTATCCATGTAATACACCACATAAACAAATTGATAGGAAAAAATCACGTGATCATCTCTATAGATGCAGAAAAAGCATTTGACAAAATACAGCAATTTCCTGATTAAAAAAAAAAAACACTGCAAGTGATGGGAATAGAATGAAAGTTTCTGAACATGATAAAGTGTATTTAAGAAAAATCCAGAGACAACATCATCTTCATTGGTGAAATCCTAAAAGCTTTCCATCTAAGATCGGGAACAAGACAAGGATGCCCACTATCACTGCTCCTATTTTACTATCTTAGAAGTACTTGCTCAAGCACTGAGGCAAGAAAAAGATGTAAAAGACATCCAAACTGGAAAGGAAGAAGTAAAATTTCGTTATTTGCAGTTGACATGATCCAATACATAGAAAATCCTGAGAAATCTACAATAAAACTTCTAGAACTTATAAAAGAGTTCAATAAAGTCACAGGCAATAAGATCAATGCCCAAAAATCAGTAGCATTTCTGTACACCAATAATGAGCAATCTGAGGAGGAAATCAAGAAAAAAACACCTTTTACAATAGTAACTTAAAGTATCAAATACCTAAGAATAAATTTAACTAAAGATGTAAAGGACTTATATACAGAAAACTACACAAAATTGTTAAAGGAAATCAAAGAAGACTTCAATAAATGGAAGAATATTCCCTGTTCATGGATAAGAAAACTAAACATCATCAAGATGTCTATCCTACCCAAGCTTATCTACCAATTTAATGCAATCCCAATAAAATTCAACACTGTAACTTTTAATGAATTGGAAAAAGTAACCATAAAATTTGTTTGGATGGGTAAGAGGCCCTGAATTGCCAAAGACATATTGAAAAAGAAAAATGAAGTTGAAGGTATCATACAACCTAACTTTAAATCATACTACAGAGCTACTGTGGTCAAAACTGCATGGTATTGGCACAAGGATAGACATACTGACCAACGGAACTGAACTGAGAGTTCCAATATAGATCCTCACATAAACAGTAATCTGATATTCAACAAGGCCACCAAGCTCACTCAGTTGGGAGAGAATGGCCTCTTCAACAAGTGGTGCTTGGAGAACTGGATATCCATATCCAAAAGAATGAGAGAGGAACACCAACTCACACATTATACAAAGATGAACTCAAGATGCATCAAAGATCTAAAGATAAGTGCTAAGAACGTAAAGACCTTGGAAGATAGTGTAGGGAAGCATCTACAGGACCTTGTATTAGGAAATGATTTCTTGAACTTCACACCTGAAGCACAAGCAGCAAAAGAAAAAATAGATAAATGGGATCTCCTCAAAGTTAAAAACTTCTGCACCTCAAAGGATGTGATCAAGAAAGTAAAAATGCAGTCAACCCATTGGGAGAAAATATTTGGCAACCATATATCTGATAGGAGCCTAATATCCTGCATGTGTAAGAAATCCCAAACCTTGAAAATAAAAAGACAAACAACCCATTTTAAAAACGGGCAAGAGCTTGCGGCTGCGGAGCTCCGGGGCCCTGGGCAATGGATAAAAGAGCGGTGTATGGCCCCATCACCGAGGAGAACCCGGGGCCCACTCGGGGTGCCCGGCGAGGCCTCACCTCCTGCTTCTCCCTCAATCGGCTGCCATGGCAGTGGGGCGCGCTCAAAGGCTTGCAGTTGTTGCTGTCCCTGCTGGCCTTTATCTGTGAAGAAGTTGTATCACAACGTACTTTGTGTGGCGGTCTTTACTTTTTTTAATTTGTAAGCTGCAGTTCCTTTCTTCTAAGTTTCCTTATAGTGGTTGTGTATTGTACTCCAGTTTATGAGAGAGTTGAAGAAGCAAAAGTAAAATCATCGCATTTTTATATTACTTTGGGAACAGGATGTGTGTTTTTGTTGGCATCCATCATTTTTGTTGCCACACGATGAGACCTCTGCTGAAATTGCTGCAATTGTTTTCAGATTTTTGGCAAGCTTCATGTTTCTAATTGACTTTTTCTCTGCGTTTGGGGAAAAACGACATAAGTCTGAGCTGAGAAAACCTGAGAATAACCCTAGGTCAGAAACCCTCACTGAACCGCTTAATGATTAAAGACTCCTGCGAATAGGTGTTACATAAGGTAGCAACTTTGCGTGATGCTCAAGCTCTGGCAGAAGCTCCTGTAGAATTTTTGTAATTTAAACTGTTTCTTTTGGAGCATGAGGGGAAGGGCAGGTAGGCAGTTGGTATTAATATTGGACTGTGTGTCAGTCACCATAAATTAGACCTGAGGGGTGTTTTGTTGTAATGATTGAAACTTATCTCAAGTGGTGATTTTCTTTTTTCTTTTTTCTTTTTTTTCAGATGGGGAGGACATATTCTTTAAGTCATATAGAATAACTGATGATAAATTATTTTGTCATTCTTTTAGAATATTTTACTAGGCTTAGCTTCCAAAATATGCTTTTTAGCTGTATGAACAGCCTGATTATGCTCGTCCTATAAGAAATTTTTTATTTTTAAATTAACTTGCTTAGTTATGAGTTTGCTTATTAGTAAAAGAAACTAAATAGACAGTAAATAGATTATGTTCTGTTCACTGAAATTTAATGTATGCTTAAGAAATCAATATTTAAAATGTTGGTCTAGGTTTTTTTCCTTTAAAATATAAACCCAGGCTTTACTGTATCTCACTCAGCCTTAAAATTAAATTGTAAATTTTCAGATAATTATTGCTAACTCTTTCTGGGATGTTTGTATAGCCTAATATAAATTATACATGGGAGTTGTTAGTATTTTATGTGTGTAAAAACAACATAAGCAACCCCATATTTATACTGCACTTTCATTGTTGATATCAAGTTAGAAAAAACTGTTATATAATGTAGCATCTAGAAAAACTAAACTGATATCAGACCTAAGGACCAAAGATAAGAAAGATATACATTTTGCCTAGTACAGTGAAAGTAATTATAGAAATAGACTTCAGCCACTTACGCAGTTTCCGAAGAGATGAATTCATACTGTGATTTATAAAATGGTCTATTCCCATATTGTCAGTTGGCATCTGAGTATTTCTACTTAAATCAGTACAGCTCTGCTAGGCTCTCTTTAGTGCTCTAACTAAGTGCCAGTCTTCTCTTTAAATCTCTAAGAAGTCAGTCATTGGGGCCGTTTTCATCCATTCGAGATGCTCATGCTCCTTTTTCTGTCTCCTTATCACAGTGGACCATACGGGTGCATCATCATCTGCCAGAGCTGACCCTCTGGCTCTCACTCTACTGTTGTCAGTGGTCCAGAATCTTGGGACCTTTTAGTTGCATAGTGTGTGCAGCAGGATCTTTCAGGTCCTTGTTCCCACATGGGCATTGCTCTAGTTTCTCTTTGGAGGAAAATTTTTTAAGGAAGTGAATATGAAGAGAATCCTGTCCAGTTTCATACATAAGGGAGTAGTCAAACTACTCTCAAGAGATTTCATAACAAGTTCTGAAAATTTGGAAGAATTGTCCATTGCTAGCATGCTCTCTTAGAGCCAAACAAATAGGGCACTTGGGATCAGGCCTTTCTGACCAAGTAGTTCACAGAGTAGACCTTTCCTGTCCACCTTCTAGGTTTTTTGTTCACTAGTAAGTGATGAGTCCATGCATCAGGTCCTTCAGGACTTTGGTGGAAGTCTCCAGGCAACAATTTCTGTCTGAAGTAGTAGAATCACATTTCCAGTAATACAGTTTAATGACCCCATCTTTTTTTGAGTTTCTCATCTGCCATTTGTATGTTGTAGATGGGTTTCAGCTGCATGAATGTGGCTAATGTGGTTCTCAGAAACTGTTTAGTATGGCCAGAAACAGCTTCTGCTCTGACTTACCAACTCAGGACCTTCTCAATTTGTAGCAGAGCTTGGATGCTAGTGTTAGTGGTGATGTCACCACTACCTATGTGGGAGATAATGACACCCATCATGGAGACTGTCTGGACTGGGCATGTCACCTAAGACAGGAGAAATAATCTGGATCTTGGGTCCAAAAAAGAAAAACCGATTCAAAGATAACCAGTTTGCGGTGGGCAGGTTCTGAAATTTCAACTCAAATTGTACCATTATCATTATAAATGTTATTTAGATCATCTGGAATTCACAGCAAACCATCTGGGCTACCTCAAGGTCCCCACCCATGCACTGGGCTTAGTTGAGTTTGACGTACATATCGTTAGCTGACCTCACACATATAAATAGCATGTTGGCATTGAGCTTAAGGCTCTGTTTATTCTGAGGTTTCTCCTCCATTTGTTTCATTGGTGCAGCAGTGGGACTCTTGGCTGGCCACTTAATTCTTCATTTTTCACAAAGATTTTATGTTCACTGGTATTTTTGTTCACTGTAACCCCTTCCTTCACATTGTTTGTGATGGAATCTATGGCTGGTTAGTCTCCCTCTTCTTCTGTGGAAGGAATTAGGAGTGGAATTAGGAGTGAAAAAGACTTTTATGGTAAATAAAAAGTTCAAGCAAAACATGGGACCCAAAACCACTCTTGTGTACAGAACAGGGCAAACTCAATAAACTCAATAAATTTGGACCATTATGGTAAATAAAAAGTTGAAACAAAACTTGGGACCCATAAAGAACAGTTACAGAAAAGGGCAAACAGTAAATTTAAATAATTTTTTATTAACAACTCTGGTAAACTTGGCTTGTTATATTTCATACAAATACAATGTTTAGAATGATACTTAAGAATTATAAGGGAAATGCACTCACGGTACAAAAATTGTATAATTGCTATTCTTAAATTAATGTTCTGTTTGGGGACTGGGAAATATATTTTTAAATTGTTTATAGCCAATCATTTTGTTTTTGCCAATTTAAATCCTGTGGGCCTTTTTTAAAATCTCTTTCAATATCAAATTTTGTAATCTTCTTTTTAAATAAATCCATTTTATTAAAAAAAAAATGGGCAAGCGACCTGAAAAGACACTTCTCTGAGAAAGAAATAGAAATGGCTAAAAGCACAATAAAATATCCTTGGCATCACTAGCTATTAGGGAAATGCAAACCAAAACCAAAATGAGATACCATCTTACACCCATTAGAATGGCGGTTATTAAAAAAAAACACAGCAGATTATAAGTGTTGGAGAGGATGTGGAGGACTGGGAACCCTCATCCACTGCTGGAGGGATTTTTGAATGGTACAGCCACTATGGAGGACAGTTTGGTGGTTACTCAAAAAACTAACTATAGAACTTCCATATGATCCAGGATTCCACTGCTGGGTATATGCCCTGAAAAACTGAAAGCAGACACAAACAGATATATACACACCAATGTTCATAGTGGCATTGTTCACTATTGCCAAAAGTTGGAATCAACCCAGGTGCCCCAAAACAGATGAAGGCATAAACAAAATGTGGTACATACATACAATGAAATATTACTCAGCTGTATGAAGGAATAAAGTTCTAACACACAAGATAACATGGATGAATCTTGAAGACCTTATGTTGAGTGAAGCAAGCCGGGCATTGAAGGATGAACACTACATGACCTCACTGATATGAATTAAGGAAGTTGAACAGTCTCAGAGAGCTATTGTCTGTAAGATAGGTTTACAAGAAATAGAAAGAGAACAGGAGGTTGTGAGCCATCACCCATACAGAGCTAATCTGTGGTAAAGTGATAGAGTGTAGTTGTGTATTGAAGAGATAGTACAGGAGGGTAGTGACATTACTGGGTTGGGTGATGCAGGGTTGACAGGTGGGTAGATTGCGAAAGGTTGGTCAGAAGGTCCAGGATACTGTGGGGAGGGTTGGATAGGGACCAGGTGAACATTGGGTAATTGTGGGCATGAAGTTGAAAATATAGAGGTGAGAATGCTGTTATGGCAAAATAACAAGGAAGGGTCACTGGTTTAGGGTGTTGATTGGATAGGCATTTGGGACAGGGAACACCTAGAGAGGCTTCTAGGGATGTGTGAATGTTCATTTTGTCATAATGTGTTGTATCAGTGGGTGGAGACCCACAAATAAACGGGAAGGAGTTGGACTTCCATTTTTGGGAGAACTGAATTGTTCAGAAATAGGCAGGCGGGAGAGTCTCAAGAGCAAGGACAGTTCCTAATAAGACAGGACACACCAGTGCATGAAGACCTCTTGTTATATGTAACCATGAATTTTTTCATCCAACGAGTCAAGCCAGGGGGTCGTCGTGGGCCCTGGGGGGATGGGGAGGGTGGAATAGAATAGATCAAACAGATGGTATGTAGTGGTCAGTAGAAATGTTCTTCATTACCCAAGTGCAGGAGCCATGAATGTCAAAGGAGAATGATCCACTCATGGGCCCTTGATATTGATGACTAGCCTTATGAGTCTTTGCTCTTGAAATGGAAACTTAGCCTATTGTTATGGGGTGTCTGAAGGTTGCCTCCTGATAGCCTCCTTGTTGCTCAAATGTGGCTTTTCTCCAAGTCTAACTCAGCATATGAATGCATTACCTTCCTCCCAGCATGGGTCATGACTCCCAGGGATAAGCCTCCCTGGCACCAAGGGATTGCTACCAAGTGCCAACTGGCAATGTGACTGGAAAAAGACCTTGAATAAAAGGGGGAAATGGTAAAGAAAAATGAATTTATATGGTGAAGAAAGTTCAGAATGAGTCGGGAGGTCGTCTCAGAGGTAATGCTTATGCACATCTCTTTAGGGCCTCATATATCTCCAAATTTGATATCACCTCAAACACTGGTGTTCCTGAGTGTTCTTGAGACACCCAGGTCCTATGTCAGGGCAGATAGCTCCGGAGTTTGGTACCTTGCCATTGGGCCCTACTTTGGTGTTTGTGCTCCTGAGAGTGACAGAGTTGGACTCAACTATGTCTTCCCTGCACATGGATCAACTATCCTTTCTATTCAAACCTATACTTAGTGCTGGAGTTTGTAGGTGTACGTCCAGAGACTGGAGTATTTGGGCTGTCCGTGTTCCAGCTGGCCCAGAACCTTGGTGGATCAGCAACTTCTACTCTACAGCTCATTGGACTCACCAAGGACAACTGGTGGGAAGATGATGATGGACAACAGCCATCCCAGGTATTGGAGAGAATCTGCAGCTGCAGGCAGGGTAATCCCATCCATCTTCCACATGGGATATAATCCCCCTCTCAATTGGAGGTGGAGTGGACATCACCATCCCAAACTCCTCAGGATGGGGCAAAGAACTATGGACTAGTGCAGACTTACTGGTATTCTACTATAGACATATTGTGATTCAAGCAATGGAAGAAATTACAACATTGATGTGGAGCCAGTGGCCACGGAGGCTCTGGCGGCAGGGAGAGGGAAAAGCAGATGTAATACAGGGGCTTTTTTGGGACTTGGGAATTGCCCTGAGTGACATTGCAATGATAGAAAAAAAACACTTTATATCATCATATAACATGGAGAACTTTTATCATTGATGTGGAGGTAGTGGCTTCCAGAGGTTCTGAGGGGAGGGAGAGGGGGAAAAAAGGTGCAATATGGGGGCATTTCCCAGACATTGTCATTGTTCTGATTTTCATTGCAATGACAAATACAGGTCATTATATATCTTTTCATAACTTACAGAATTGTGTGGGAAAGTTTTTAAACTATATGGTAAACTCCAGTCCACACTTACTGACAATGCTCCAATATGTGTTCATCAGTTGTAACAAGTGTACCACACTAATGAGGGATATTGTTAATATGGGACTGTGTATCGGAGGGATAAGGAGTGGAGCATGTGGCAATCCCCTACATGTTTTATGCATCATTTATGTAATTTAATTATCTTTAAAAAGTAAAAAAAAAAAAATTAGAAAAGCATACATTTATCATTTGAGGAAGGATAGAGAATTTTTTCTCAGATGATTTTACAATCATATAAAAATATATCAATGCTTCCTTCTCAGAACTGTTAGATGGCACAAAGTCTTATATCTACTTTGAATTATTGTAAGTTGAGTTTGGTATTTGTAGTCCTCCCCTTTTTAGATTATATGCATCTTGAAGGCATGTGTTTTACCTTTTCATTTTTACTTCTCCCAGGTATTGAACTCAGCACTTTACACTTAGTATATTAATGAATAGAGTACTAAATTGATGAATTAAGAAAAGAAAAACTACTTAAAGGGAAGAAATTAAAGAGTTTATCTTGAAGTCACCCATAATCTTTAAATAGACTGTCTTGTCCCCAGATTCTTCTCCTAACCTTGACTGAATTCCAGTGACTCATAAAAAAACAATATTTATGTGTTTTTATGTAATCTAAAGCTTCTTTAAAATAAAATTAATTAAGTAAATAAAGTAATGAAAAAGAGGAGGGACTTAGATACTGAAAACTAAATACTAATAAGTCAATAAGTAATGTTATGACTCTATAATTATAATAGTGGAGAAAATCCAGGGAAAACAAATGTAAATACAATTATTAAAATATCAAACATAGTTTAATTTAGCCAAATGCCTACAACTTAGCAGAAAGTGTTTTAAAGAATATCATTTTTTAACAATGGCCATCCCAGGGAATGGAAAGAGTCTGTAGCTGCAGGCAGGATAAATCCATCTATCTTCCCCATGGGATATAATCCCCCTCTCAATTGGAGGTGGAGTGGTCATCACTATCCCTGACTCCTCAGGATGGGGGAAAGAGCTAGGGACTAGAGTGGATGTACTGGTATTCTACTCTAGACATATTGTAATTCAAGCAGTGGAAGAAATTGCAACATTGATGTGGAGCCAGTGACCACTGGAGGCTCTGGGGGCAGGGAGAGGGAAAAGCAGTTGTAATACAGGGGCTTTTTTTGGGACTTGGGAATTGTCCTGAGTGACATTGCAATGAAAGATATAGGTCATTTTATATCATCATATGACATGCAGAACTATGTGGGAAAGAGTGTGGTCTACAATGTGAACTATGGTCCATGCTTAATGGCAAAGCCCCAGGATGTGTTTATCAATTGCAATTAATGTGCCACACTAATGAAGGATGTTTATGTGGGAGGTTGTGGGAGGTGTGGGAGGTGGGGTGTATGGGAATCCCCGTATTTTTTGTGTAACATTTATGTAATCTAAGTATCTTTAAAAAATAAAAATAAAAAAGTAAAAGAATAACATTTTGGAAATAGGACAAGAATGTACAGCTAAAGGAGACATTGTTTCTGAAACTCTGTTTGCTTTTACGTTAAGAATGAATATTTTTGTGAATTACTCCTTTATTAAAATCTTATTTAAGTTGTGCCTGTTTCCCCCTTATAATTGTGTGAACCATTCCTAGTTCTTTTTCATTTAAAAACATGTTAAAATCATGGGAGAGCTAGCAGGCAATATGTTTTTAAAAATAAAAAAAGCAGGTAAGAAAACTAAGGGGATGGGCTAGGTATGGAAAGAGAGGGAAGTGAGATTAAGCTAGAATTCTGTCTACTAGGCCTGGAAATTAAAATGATAAGGACAGAGAGGATATTACATAATAAATCTTATTTTGTATAGTCTGTTCTGTAATTCTCTAATTAAATTTAACAGCTATTAAGATGACAGTAGTAATCCAATAGCAAAATTTCATTAAATAAAGAAAAAGTCCTTGAAAACTCTGGAAAGTTTTTTCTAAATTAAAATTAAAACAAATTCAACAATTATAATATATTCCAGAACTTGACAGTCAGTATGCTTTCAATGTTATTCACAATTTTAGAATTTTATTAAAGAGAAAAGAGGATTTAGCCTCCTGTGCAAGAAGGAAGGAAAAAGAACATTTCTTGCATAAACTACAATGGTCTCAATTTTTTTTTAGCTTAGGTGCAATCTCCCTAGGTTTATATGGATACTAATAAAATAAGATAGTATTGAGTCTGTTAAATCTTTAGGATGATAAAAATTCTAAGTATTTGGTTAATGAAATTATTACAAACATCTTTTTTTAAATTATATTTGCCTAAATTAAAATGAATAGATTTTTTCTTCACAGAACTGAATGAGGGATATGAGACAAATGGATACAGAAAGAAGTAAAAGGTTTATAGAAGTGAATTCTTTAGTCAATGGTGACTAAAATATCGTAAGTTTGTTTAAGGAATGTGTGTTGTCCTAATATGGCTGGTTTTCATAAAATCACGGTGGAAATATGTAAGAAAAGTTTTAATGAATATACAAAGTTGTAGGAGATATTGTAGAAAATAGCATTAAATAAGGGAATGTGTTTTATAAAGGTGGAATTTGTCTTGAGATCTAGTACCTATAGTCTATGTGATTTTGGATAGTTATGGGAAGTTTGTAAAAGCATTTTCAAAACTGAAAGATTATACTGTAAGTGACTGATTCTGAGAAATCATTATTAACTTGTAATCTGGGAGTTAATAACAAAAAGTAATTTATGGTTAATTATAAGAAGTTTGTAAAAACATTGTCTAAACTGAAGTAATTAATTGGCTAGTTCCAGGATTCCATTATTAAATAGAAACCTAAACTGATGTCGATAAAAAAAGGAACTTCATAACAGGGAAACCTGTGAAAGGCCACCTCAGTCTGCATATTAAAGCAGTGATAAGGGGAAGATAATCTTGATTCCAATGGGAATCTTAGGTTTTCATAAAATAATGGAGAAAGTAGTTTTTCCTATTGCTAAAGTAAACTACCTGTTAATCAACATAATCATGGTAAAGGTGTAGAAGTAAAATATAAAGTACTAAAAATAGTGAAGTCCATTTAATATGTTATAAACTGCTTTGGAAGTTATTAGAAAGTGTATAACAATTAAGAGATAGACTTCAGTATTGTCAAACTCTCTTGTGCATTCAAACTAGGTCTCCAGTTCTCTGTACTGTGCCTCTCCATTTGAGTTATTGGCTAGTTAGTCACTATGACCCCTAAAATAATAAAAGTGCATACCACAACTGGACATGACTCCTGAAGTGTATGGAAAGTATGTTGCAGTTTCAGACTCCTGCAGCAGCTGGCAATAGCTCAATATAGCCAGATTTAAGAGGAACATTGCCTCCAAACTGGCCCTGTTTAACAGTGTTGAAAGGTACTTTGCACCAGGCAGGTGAAACATTGGAGCTTTCCTTCAAGGATCAATGGTGCTGCAGCATGCTGGCTGTGTGAAGGATATATCAAGTGGAGCAATAATTACCAGAGTAATGTGAGTAGAACCTAAACAGACACAATTAACATTATGGCCTGCTCCCATGGAGAGACACCATGTATGATATTGCAAACCTGGAGCTTAGCTCTATTAACTGCAGCTCAAAGAGGAACTTAGAAGGGGGAAATGTATGGTTTTGGAAGCTTCCTCATAGGACTCCCCTATCTGGTACATGGCAATGTTGCTTTTATACTGTTAAACCTTGTAAGGGAACAGGTAAATAAGCCCAGGCCTTTATAAGGATATGCTGTATATGATGGTTTGTTTAGGATGGTTAATGGCTGAGTCTGTCACCCTAGATCATATTGCCCCTATCTGTACAGAATGACAAGAGGGAATCCATGATGTGGGTTGGTTACCCCCTGAGTTTAATTTTACTATCAATGCTAGATATAGCATAAAACATGCCCCCTGGTGCTTTTACCCATTAGCCACTTTTGTACCAAGTGGAGCTGTAATTGTCATTGAAAGACACATAATGGCTTTAGCTGTTGTCTTTTATACTGTTGCAGTGGAATGTGGATGCAATGCTTGTCCTATGGTCAGTGTAGGCCACTACATGGGGGTAGATTGTGGGCACAACAAAGTACTAAGCACATAACCTCCTGCATGGCCTGGACATAAGTTATCAATGCTCTCTGAGGGGAGAGGAGGTATAGATGGTTATCATAAACTATAATCTACACAAAGCAGTAAATATCTTTGGTAAATGTTCTTCCAATGAGCATAGGGAAAACATCACCAGACCCTATGTGTACGCTTCATGTGACCCTAGTAGAATCTCTGTTCTCATACCTTATGGAATGTCCTTGTTCTGAAACACCTTATATTTCACCCTGCATTTTCTCATCTCTTTGTGGAGTGCTAACTTCTTTCATTCTTTGACTGAACACCATCAAAGATTCTCCCCTGTTTGTATTCCCAATAAAGTTCATGTCTTACCATCTATCTAGTGCATTCTTTACTCTTACAACTGCCCCAACCTGAGCCCTTCAAGATGGGTTGAGGAAAAAATTGATACTTCTATTGACAAAAAAAAAACAACTTCATACTTCTCAAATTCTTAAGTATATATATCAGTTTGAAGGCAGGAAAATATTTTTGTCTGCTGAGGAAACTAATATAAGAAACAAACAAGTAAATGAAAGGTGAAAAAATAAAACTTCAAAAGAGGGTTTTCCTGCCTTGGAATAGGCAAGTACTTATGAACCATAGTTATAAAGGTATTACCAATAAGATAAAAATCAATGAAATTGTACTTAATAAAACTTTGAACTTCTGTTCATTGACTGACACTATTATTAAGTTAAAAAGGAAGCCATAGATTGGATTTGAAGTAATTTGAAATTGAAATAATGCACCTGACAAATGATGCTTATCTAGTATATGAACAACTCTTATGACTAATCCAATGATAAAATGAACAAAATAATTGAAGTGTTTCATGAAGAGAATATTTAATTGCCTGATGAGCTTATGGAAATTAAAATGAGGTTTGATACCTCTGTGTGATAACATTACATGCCTACTAGATTTGCTCATATTTTAAAGAATCAGGGTTTAAATTTTGAACAAAATGACATAGCCCCTTTTATAGGAGATTTCCTTTCCCAAGAGCCTAAATCTGGTACCAGTCAAAGTGATCATTATTAAGAAACTGGATAAAGAGCAAGTGAATATTCACATATGCAAATACTCTTAGCAATGAAATATAAACCCAGTGATACACCATAGGGAATAATCTGATAGATGTATGGTGAGTAAATGCAGTCAGATACAAAAGAGTACATACTCTTTAATTTTATTTTGATATAGTTCAAGAGTAGTCATGGAAATTAACAATAAAAGTTTTAAAAAAATGATACTTCATGGGGATTTTGAAACCTTAACAAGTTGACATGTTCAAATGAATAAAAGCAGAGAAAAATGAAATGTCACCAATCCTATGATATATAAAATGTTAACAGAAGTTCTTGATGGTAAGGGAAAACTATTCCAGTTTAAAGCACTGCATGTCAAGGAATGACATGGTCTGGAAATTTTGAATATGTTCATTCTGGAAGTTGTGAACATACTAAATTAAGCCAGACAGAAATTAGTGGAAGATGATTATTGAAATGTCTAGTATAACTAAAAATGAAATGCATGATTTATGACTAAATCACTACTCAAGGAAGAAGAATAATAAAAAATTATTTTATTAATCTATTAGAAAAAATAGGACAAAAAACAGATGGAGAAAAATGTCAAACAAAAATATATTGAGATGGCATGTAATTATGAACCTCAAAAAATCATGTTCTTAACCTTAATCCATTCCTGTGGGTGTGAACCCATTGTAAATAAGAACTTTTTCTGAGGCTACATTGGTTAATGTGTGCCCCACCTGAATTAGTATGGGTCTTCATCATCTTACTGGAGGTCTTACAGAGAAAGCCACAAAAATTAAAAGACAATGGGAGAACTCAGAAGCTGGAATTTAATGGTACCTGGAAGAGAAGGCAGAAAACTTTGCACTGTGATAGAAAAGCTAAAGAACCCCAAAGATTGCTGACTAACCAGAAGATACTGAGCTTGGGAGGAAGCCAATCTTGAAGCCTCAGAAGCCATGAGCCAATGAATTCCTGTTGTTAAGCCAACCCATTGTATGGTATATATTTTAGCAGCTAGGGAACTAAAAGATGATAGAAAACAAATTTATCATGAATGTGTGATTATATTTAATGTAGATAAACCAAAATATCCAACTCAAAGACAAAGATTGTCAGGGTGTTTAAAAAATATACACGCTAAACCTATGTTCTTGTTGAGAAATCATATTTAAAGAAAAAGGAACATATATGTGGAAAATAAAATGTAACCACCAAGCTTCATAATTACTTGCAACAACATTGAGGCCTCCCCTATTAGGGACTTCTTATGCTCTCAAGAGACTCCTACCCTTCTGTTGGAGACATAGCAGGTCTCCCCAGGATAGGAGTCCAACACCCTCCAATTTATTGTGTGGGTCACCACCCACTAATATAATGCACTATGACTGGATGAACAGTCACATACTCCTTAGAAGCTTTCCCCAGGTGCATCCAGTCCTGCATGTCCCCCACATCCAACACCCTAAACCAGTAAACCTCACCTACTGTATTAGCCAAAAATAAATAAATAAATAAATAAATAACCAACATTGTAGTTTCGACCACATACCAGCAAATCCCCAGAGTTCATCTGCTCCCTTCCCCAACCCTCCCCCCGGTTTCACAGATGGTATAAACCCCCACCGTACCCTCCTCACAGGACAGCACCACACAACCTAACAGCTTTTTTGTTTGAAAATAAAAAGTATTTGCATAGAGAGAAACATTCATATATGCATGCTGTATTAGTCAGCAAAAGGGGTGCTGATACAAAATACGAGGAATCTGTTTGCTTTTATAAAGGGTATTTATTTGGAGTAGAAGCTTACAGTTACCAGGTCATAAAGCATAAGTTACTTCCCTCACCAAAATTTCTTGCCATGTGTTGGAGCAAGATGGCTGCTGACATCTGCAAGGTTACAGCCTTCCTCTTCCTCTAAGGCTCTGTGGTCTCACTTCTCCCAATATCAGCTGTAGGCTAGGATAAGTCTCTCTCTCAGGGCTCATTTCTCACTGGGCTCAGCTGCTCTTTTTTTCTCCACAAGATCAGCTGTAGACTATCAGGCTCTCTGTCTTCCTGGGGCCTCTGCCATGTCTAAGGAGCCATCTCTATTCCTCTGTGTTCTTCTGTGTGTTTTCTTCCCAGGGCTCCAGCATAAAAAACTCCAATTCCTTCTGTTGTGTGGTTTTGTCTGTGAATCCCTTCCCCCTTGGTGGGCAGGGACTCAATATCCTAATGATGTGGCTCAATCAAAGCCCTAATTATAATTTAATCAAGTAAAAGTGAAACCTCTGAAGTTAATACAATCTAATATGCCCAGAGAAACAGACCAGTTTAAAAACATAAACCAATATCTATGTTTGGAATTCATAAACAATATCAAACTGCTACATATACCAAAAATAAATAAATAAATAAAATGTAAAAATACAGAAAATATAAATAATGAAAACACAAGCCATCTGGTATGGCTGAATGGCCATATCCTTTTCACTAATTGTAGGTCTTAAGGCAAGAAGTACAATAAAATGCTATGAACAATTTTGAATCATGATAACTGGTTCAACGCAATAGAAACACCTAACAGTTCCAAATTCGTGTGTGCCTACTAACATTTCTTAAAAATATATACTGCAAAAAGAAAGAAAAAGAAAAGAAAAAAATATATATACTGCACAAAGTTACATAGCAAAAATCTTTAAATGACTAAAATTACAATTGGGGCACTAAATACAATTCAGCCTGTATATAAAATATGAGGAAAACACAGACACATATAAGACTTGAACAGCACAAATGACTAATTTGTCCTACTTACCAAATATACAGTATCATTCCTAAGGATCCAGAATATTCATTATTTTCAAGAGTGTGTTACAATATTTCAAAATAAAGCATACCCTGTGTGAATATTTACCAGATGTTAGCAATTATACATCACTGAGATTCAATTGTCTGACCATAGTTAATTAACCTGGAAATCAATTACAAAAAATTCATAGTACTTCTAAGGGCCAGGAAAGGCTTCCACTCTCCTAACAGGTTCTTACAGATCCACTCATATCATTTTAGTGATACTAAACAGCAGATATTATAGTGTCTTCTAATATGCACTTTCCTAATAGCCAAAATCTGATAGTAATCATTATTAAGAAAATGGATAAATAGCAAGTGCATATTCACTTATTGCCATGTACTAGTCTAAATGCTTTCCACGTTCCATGGTGTCACATCCTCAACAGACTTATGAGGGTGAACACCATTGATAACATGTTTAACAAATAAAGAAACTAGTTCACAAGAGAAGTGATGTGAAGAGCTGAAAAATGACTCACATACCTCACCATCCTCAGTGCTGGTCTTTGTCACCAGGCTAGTAAATAATATTCAATAACTTTTACTGACATTTTGGACAATGTCAGAAACAGTGATTGCTTATTTAACTCAGTATAAGTCTTGAGATAATAGCCTGACTAGTGAAAATCACCCCATTCCTCAGAAGAAAAATCGAGGAAATATTTTACAAATATTAGCCAGAAACACCTGATTTCTGGGATTGGGTGAGGCCAGATTCTGGGTCTTTGTTTCTCTGCTCTTTGGCCTTTAGGATCCACAAAACTTTCTCCATATAAACCATTTTATATTAGAATTGCAGTTTTATTTCTGCTTTAATTATTGCCCCATTTATCTTCACCAACTCATTTCTCAGATTCAATAAACTAATTTTTTTGATATTTGAAAATTGCATTCATGCACAGATTTTATTTATGTCTTCTTCTCTCATTATCTAGACTCAATTATGATCCACAAATTACCTCTGCATAATGCATATTATAGATACCAAAAACTGTGCCCCCATGGATTTTCCCTAATGATATTTGGAACTGAATATGGAGGCACTTGTTATGAAACAGAAAGATTTCTCTCAGGATGTCAGTAATTCAAATAGTTCTTTCTGTTTGTGTGTGTTTGCATTAAATTTCTGGCCCATTCCCAGAAATCCTGACTTGGCTACCCAGGATAAGAAGACAGTATTATCATAAGTATATTTTGGTATTATTTCTTTTTTTTTTCTTCTACTTTACCTCACTCAATGAATCATCCTCACTTCCTAACTGCACTGTCCACTTATTTGTTGAGAGACACTCCTAATAGGCCTATAATAGAAAATGTATATAAGGAAGTTACTCGCATAATGAGACCAATGTCTTCTTTTTTATTTTTTGTACTAAAATAATTTCTTCCAGATTTTTAAGGAGAATTGCAAGTACTCCATGGAAGTGAATAGTGAGTATATATCATCAGTGGACAGAACCTATGTCAGCAACACAGGCAAGGCCAGGGAATCTCTACATGCTGCCCAGAGTATAAATATGCAGGAGGCTAATTTCCATTAATGATTAAATGAACTTCATTATGGAGATTGTGCTGATCTACCAAATGGAAATAATGACTTTTGAATAGTACTGCTAGTCAAATAATAATTTTACAAATCTTTTAATCCTTTATATTTCAGGTGTAATTCTAGGATTTCATAAGAGTACACCATGAAAATACATGTAAGAATTTGTTCATTATTTTTCCCACAGCTTCAAGTCCTGTGTGTGCATATAACTCACCCAAAATATATTGAAAAATTAAGCTAATTATAAAAAAATTAAAATTAGATGAATGTGTAAATATATTAATGAAGAAATATTTGAATGAAGAAAATATGTCTTCTTATTCTTCTGGTTGATAAATGCCTATTTCCTACTGTTGCAGAAAATGCAGCACATAATTTGCACTTACATTTGGAGGAATGAGAGCACCCAGGCATTATTCTACGCACCCCAGGAAACAGTATTAAGTAGCACAAACCCTGGCTCCTGCCAGTCTGCAGGTAAAATTGAAATGGTCCCATGTTTTCAATAATCTTTCCATACTTTTTATAATGATTTTATTTTGTCATATTACTTAGAACAAAACAAACAGAAATAATCAGTTCCAAGCATTGAGTTTTCCTTTTCTTTCTCATTAGTTTGGTAAAAAACAATAGCACTTTGTATATTTAACATGGAATAAATGTATAAGCTAAAGGGACATTTGCTTAATCCTATTGTCAGTGATTTATAATTTATATTTATAATTTTTTTCAGTATAAATACAATTCTGCGTACCTGCCATTGAGATGTTTTACAAATTTAATTTAATTACTATATAAAGTATATAGTAATATATATCTTATTGATTAGGAAATTTAGGTTAAAAGATGTGTGAGAATCTCCCCTGTGTTACAAATCAAGCAAATGGCACATTTGATATGTAAAATATATCTTTCCCTGGAGGCCAGTGCATTTCAACTCAGCAAAACTGTCATGTGGAAATTCAAGGTAGGAACCTAAAATTTATTGATGAATGACGCATAATAAAAAATATTCATTCGGTGTTCAATTTTATGTGGGTGATTGAATTGTGCACCACAGTTTGGAGAGGTTCTTGGTCTTGGTCTGCATACTGGTAGTGTGTGGACTCATTTTAAATAAGGTCTCTTCAAGATGTTACTTCATTTATGATGTGGCTCCACTAAATAAGGTTGGGGCTTTCTTCTGGATTACGAGGGTCCTTTAAAAGTAGTGTGATAGTAAGATGGAAAGAGAGGCCAGGGAAGGCTGCCATGTACATAGCCATGGAACTGAAAAGCCAAGGACCAAGTTATGCCTGCAATCAGACTCAGAGAGCCAGTCCTTCTGAGGAAAGCACCTCCCTGCTGGTGCCATGATTTTGGAATTCTCCTAGCCTGAAAACTGTGAGCCAGTAAATTCCCATTGCTTATGACAACCAATTGTATGCTATTTATTTTAGCAGCCAGGAAAGTAAAACACTGTGAAATTCTTTGCATTTCTACAATATGGTAGTGATAGTCTTATTAGACTTTTTATTAATTAATTATTTTTAAGTTCTCAACCTACAGAATGAAAAGGCATAGCTTAGAATAGAACTATGAATACTTAATAATATTGAATGAGCAATTTTAACCAAGCAATCACATATTATATCAATAAATTGTCAATAAACAGTTTGTCATAAAATAAAAAGAAAATAAACTACTTATTGAACAATTTTGAGGATCCTGAAATAAAAACCATCAGAGAGGAGCAAAATAATCTTGTTACAGGAGGTTAGTCTGAAAGTAACACTTTCCCTGTCTTCTCACAGTTTGAAAAAGTTCTCCAAGTTACAAATATTACATTGGTCATGATAAAAAAAAAAAAAAAGGCAGGGGGGAGCCATTAAACAAGAATCTGACATGTGAGATTCTAGCAAGTATTCTATTGGCAGTGAGAATTTGAAAGTGCAATATAAGCTCTTCATTT
>JAQZBX010022301.1:0-20101 GCA_029593785.1 Cabassous unicinctus
AAAAAAAAAAAAAAAAAAGAATATATGTATCCAACTCTTCCTAATACACTGAACCACATTTAAAAGAAAGAAATATATAATTCCTCAAGTCTAATTAATATGTATAATAAAAACTATTAAATTAAACAATTGTTAAATATCTAAACCGTGCCTGAAAAAACTTATTTTAAAATCTAGGAGTGTAGAATCTTTTTTAATACATAGAAAAAGATATAATAAAAATAGAAAGCAGACCAGAAGGTCAAAAATAAGAGAAATCCTATCTATTTCCTCTCAAGCTGTCCTTACTGGTCCAGCTGCATATTACATTCAGAGCACTAGAAAACTGGCAATTCATGTATGCTAGATATAGTAGCTTATAAACCAGAATTCAAATTGCCTGTATAGAAGCAGATGTTGTGTGATTCCTAATGGTAATATGCCTCAAAAGCATATCACTTATACAGTTTGTACCCAAAATGGATATTGACTTTCTTCTTGACTTTCAATATGTTTTCATAGCTCATGCTACTTGGATACTGACTTGGCCTCTGTCACTTTATCATAGTAAACATTACTGGATCAAAATGCACATTTCCATATTTTAGGGTTTGTACCTTTTTCTTTTAAAAAAAGATTTATTTTATTTATTTATTTCTCCTCACCCCCTCGTTGTTTGCACTTACTGTGTCAGTTCGTCTTCCTTGTTTCTTTAGGAGGCACTGGGAACTAAACCTGGAACCTCCGATGTGGGAGGGAGGTACCTAATCACTTGAGTCACCTCCATTCTCTGTTTTGTTGCAGCTCTCATTATGTTTTTCTTCTTGTGTCTCTTGTTGTGTCACCTTGTTGCGTCAGCTTGCCATGCCTGCCTGTCGCATCAGCTTGCTGTCTTGCTCGTCTTCTTTAGGAGGCACTGGGAACCTCTGTTCCCTGCTTTGCTGTGTCTCTCATTATGTTTTTCTTATTGTGTCTTTTCTTGCATCATCTTGTTGTGTCAGCTTGCTGCACCTGCCTGTTGTGCCAGCTCCCTGTCTTCTTTAGGAGGCACCGGGAATGGAACATGGACCTTTCATGTGGTAGGCAGGAGCTCAATCACTTGAGCCACATCTGCTTCCCGGGTTTGTACCTTTTTATTTACCTTTTCATAAAATATGCTTCATATGCCCCTTCCATAGAGCCCGCTAATATTTTTCATAAATGGTTAGACCTATGACATTCCCTTATACAACCCTTTCATTCCTTCAATTCCTATATAAAAATATACTTTTTTTTTGGTAATCACTTATCCACATTTATTCATTCAACAAAAAAATTACAACAAAAATGTCAGAAATTGTGCTACACATTGAAGAAGGCAGAGTCTCAAGTAGCTCACAGATTGGTGGGGACATAGAAAATCAAAATAAATAATCTGGTCTTAAAATAAATAAATAAATAAATAAATAGCCACATTATAATGTGATAACCGATGTAACAGAGGAATATGGCAAGTGATTTTTTAAAAAATTTGCCTGAGAAAGGGAAGAATTTCCTGGAGGAGAGATATTTGTATCTTGAAGAATAGGCAGGATTTACAAACACAGGTATAGAAGAAAAAAATGTATATTTCAAATAGAAGACACTGTATATATAGAAAATGTTGAAAATTGAGTAGACTACGATGCAAGATGCCTAGAGGAATGAACTTTAATAACCTTCACAAAAAAGTTAGTTGGGCTTTGGACTGAACATGCCCTGGAAACAACTTGTCTCCTACTAATATGTCCAAGCATATGATTGTACAACAAGGGTCTAATTGGTATTCATGTTGAAACATAGCTCAATTTTTTTAAGCATATGGTAAACTCTTTTATATTAAAAAGAAAGTAAAAAAGTGTTCAGAAAACTACAAAATATTGCTAAAAGAAACCAAAGAAGACCTAAACAAATGGAAGGACATTCCATGTTCATAGATTAGAAGACAAAATATTGTTAAGACGTCAATTCTACCCAAACTGATTTACAGATTCAATGAAATCTCAATAAAACTTTGAACAGACTTTTTTTAAGAAATGGAAAAGCCAATTATATAATTTATTTGGAAGGGTAAGGGTCCCTAAATAGCCAAAAATGTCTTTAAAGAGAAGAATGAAGTTGAAAGATTCTCATTTCCAGACTTTAAAGCATATTACTTAGCTACAGTGGTAAAAAACAGCATGGTACTGTCATAAAGATAGACATATAGACCAATGTAACCAAATTGAGAACTCAGAAATAGACCTTCACATCTATGAGCAAGTGATTTTTGACAAGGCTGTCAAGCCCATGCAGCTGGCCAGAACAGTATAGTCAACAAATGGTACAGGGAGAACTGGATATCCATATCCAAAAGAAAGAAAGAGGACCCCTATCTCATACCTTATACAAAAATTAACTCAAAATGGATCAAGGACCTAAATATAAAAGCTACAACCATAAAACCTCTAGAAGAAGCATAGGGAAATATTTTCAAGATCTTGTGGTAGGCAGCAGCTTCTTAAACCTTATACCCAAAGCATGAGCAACAACAAAAGAAAAATAGATAAACGAGACCTCCTCAAAATTAAACACTTTTTTTCCTTCAAAAGACTTTGTCAAGAAAGTAAAAAGGCAGCCTACTTAATGGGGGAAAATATTTGGAAACCACATATCTGATAAGGGTTTGATACTCATGTTATATAAAGAGACCATACAGATAACACTGGTATGAACTAAGGATACTGAGCAGACTCACAGAGGTAGAGTCTGGAAGATAGTTTACCAGAGGATGAAAAGCAAGTACAGAGTGGTGAGCCAATACTCAATCTGGGTAGAATCTATGGTAAGGTGGATGGGGGGAGTTTGGCAGTGGATGGGGGTGATGGTGATGCAGGGATATGAATGGGGTTGACAATGCTGAAGTGTGAGTGTGAGCATGGTTGGGGGTGTGTATTGGACTATCCATAGAACTGGACAGAGGGCTGGAAAAGGAAATGGTGAAGTCTGGTGGGTAGAAGACTGTGGTTGAGAATACAATTGAGGGAGTGTTTTTTTGCAACTCTTGCAGGACAGGGTCATTGGTGCAGGGTGCCTGTGATGGGGGGATGTGTGGAGAATGGTGCCCCTATGGCATGCCTCTATGGAATATGAATATGTTCATGTGATCAGAGTGTGTTATCATGGTGTGTGGAGACCCACACAATAACAAACAAAATATTAAATTTCCATCCTGCAGAGTCCTGCTACATTCTCTAATAGAGTGGCAAGTACATAGGCAGTGCCTAATAAAAGAAAACAGACCAATATGCCAAGCCCTCAGTATTAATGCTTGTCCTTATAAATCTTATTCTTGTAATATTGAAACTAATAATATCTATTGCCTAAGAGTTACCTCGTGAAAACATCCTTGTTACTCAAATGAGTCATAAGCCAAACTCAGCAAATAAACTCACTATCTTCCCCACCCCGCCAACACCGGTGTGGGACATGACTCCCAGGGATGAGCCTGCCTGGCACCAAGGGATTATTACCAAGTGGCAACCAGCGATGCATTTGGAAAAAGACCTTGACCAAAAAGGGGAAATATTAAATACCAAAGAGTTTTTACAGCTGAGTCAGGAGGTCATTGCAGAGGTTACACTCATGCGCATCTCAGGCAGATCTTCCTAACTGCCACATTAAAAAAAGCCAAAAATGGGGATGCTCCTGAAGGCTCTTAGAGACATCTGGACACTATAGGCAAGGCACCCAACCCCATGAAACCAGCACTCTGCCGGTGGGCCTTACCTTGGAATATATGATAACCTATTTCTCCACTGTAACATGGTCAGGCTCATTTATAATTTCCCTACACAAGATGCTTCCACCCCTTTTACTTGAACCTATAATTAGCACTATACCCATTAAAGGTATGTCACAGAGACTTAAATATTTGTTCTTTTCACATGCTGGTTGAGCCCTGAATCAGAGATGTAGACAGCACCTACTCTCCAGATCTTTGGACTCACCCAGGACAACTAGCAAAAGGATGATGATGGGCAACCCCCATCCCAAAAAGCAGAGAATCTACAACTGCAAGCAAAACAGTTCCTTCCATCTACCCCATAAGGTCTAAGCCCCCTCTCAGATGGAATTCAGGACAGGCATTCCATCCCCTAATACTCAAGATTGAGGAATGGACAAACATAAGGGGGAATGCAACCATGGACCAAAGTAGACACATTGGAAGAACTTGCAACATTGACACAAAGATAGTGGTTACCATAGGTTCAGAGGGGAAGAGGAGGGAAGAATAGGTTGAACATAGGGCATTTTTAGGGCACTGGAATTGTTCTGCATGATTTTGCAATGACAGATACAGGCCACTATACATTTTGTCAAAACTTAAAAAATTTTACTATGCAAAGTGTAATCATAATGCAAAATATTGAACATGGTTAAGTAGCAATGTTTCAATATTTGTTCATCAAATGTAACAAATGTTTACCACAATCATGTAAGATGTTATTATAGGGGAAATTGTGAAAGGGGGAGGGGGTGGTGTATATGGGAATCCCCAATATTTTCGATATTGCTCTGCTATAACCTAAAACTTCTTTAAATAGTTAAAAATAAAATAGTTATTAAATTTTTAAAAAAGCAATCATACAACTCAATTATAAAAAGACAAGCAACCCAGATTAAAAAATGGGCAAAAGACGTGAATAGAAATTTTTCCAAACAGGAAATAAAAATGGCCAAAAAGTATGTGATAAAATGTTCAACATCAATAGCTATTAGGGAAATGCAGACCAAAACTACAACGAGATATCAATTTATACATTATAGAATGGCCATTACTAAAAAAGAGAAAACTACAAGAGCTAGAAAGGATATACAGAAATATGAATACTTCTTTTCTGTTGGTGGGAAGGGAGAATAGTGCAGCCTCTGTAGAAGACAGTTTGTTGGTACCTCAAGAAGCTGAAAATAGAACTACCATATGATATGATCCAGCAATCCCATTACTAGGAATATATTTAGAAGAACTGAAAGCAAGGACTCGAACTGACATTTGTACACTGATATTCACAGCAGCATTATTGACAATTGCTAAAATATGGTAACAGCCCAAGGGTCCATCATCCGCTGAATGGATAAACAAAATGTGGTATACACATACAATGGAATACTACTTATTTATAAGAAGAAATGAAATCAGGATGCATACAACATGGATGAAACTTGAGGACATTATGCTGAGTGAAATAAGCCAGACACAAAAGGACAAAGACTGTATGCTCTCACTTACATGAACTAAATATGATGATTAAACTCACAGAGGTAGTTGGTGTAAGTCACTAGGAGACAGGAAGTGGGTTGAGAATGGGAGCTGATGCTTAATGCATGTAGAATTTCTAATAACGTTTATTGTAAAAGTGTGGAAATGGAGTTGATGGCAACACATTATAGTGAGCATAACCAACACTGATGTTTTATAAATGTGATTGTGCCTGAAAGGGGTAGTCTGTGAAGGTAAATGTCAATTGAAAGGAAGCTAGAGAATAATCTAGGGACTGTATAACATAGTGATTTTGGTGGTAGATGAAGATTGTGTTTAATAGTATAAATATAGGAAACTGGAGTGGCTCAGTTGATAGAGCCCCCGTTTACCATATGGGAGGCCCCAGGTTCGCTTCCCGGGGTCTCCTTGTGAGGGCAGGCCGGCCCGCGCAGCCTAGTGGGCTGATGCAGCAAGCCCTCACAACAGGAAGCGGGTGTGGCTCAACCGATAGAGCCCCCGTTTACCATGTGTGAGGCCCCGGGTTCGCTTCCCGGGGCCTCCTTGTGAGGGTAGGCCAGCCCGCGCGGCGCGAGGGGCTGATGCAGCGGGACCTCACAGCAAGGGGAAGATAAGCAGACATGGAGAAGACACACAGCGAATGGACACAGCAAGCACAAGCAGCAAGGGGGGATAAATAAATAAATAAATAAATCTTAAAAAAAAAAATAGTATAAATATAAGAATGTTCTTCTTTTACAACGTGTTAAGAATATGGTGATACAGGGGGAAATTACTACTAATGTAACTTATGGATCATAGTTACCAGTAATGTAATATTTTTGCAGCAATGACAAAGAAGATACATCAATTTTAAGGGACAACAATAGAGGGTAGTGTATAAGGGTATGGGATTTTTTTCTTTTGGAGTAATGAAAACGTTCTAAAATCAAGTGAGGTGATGACAGCACAACTCTGTGATGAAAATGAGAGCCTCTGACTGTACACTTTGAATGGACTGTACAAAGCATGGGACGGTATAACACAGGGAATCCTGTGGTGGAAGATAGACTGTGGGTAACATTCCAAATATGAGAATGTTCTCTCCATGAACTATAACAAATATATAATACTAATATAGGATGTTAATAATCAGGTGGGTTGGTGGAAAAATATCCCAAATGTAATATATTGGCTATCGATAGTAGTAATATTTTGAAGATGCTCTTTCATAGTTTTTAACAAATGTTTCAAAACAATGCAAGGTATTGGTAGTGGGGTAATGTATGGGAGTCCAGTATGATGGTATGCATGTTTGTTTTGTAAGTCCACAACTTTCACTATAAATATATAATAAAAAAGTAAATATGTGAGAACTGTTAACAAAAAATTAACACCTTCCTGACTTTTTCAGGATCTCCAACCCTCTGTTATCAAAATATTCTCTTCCAATCAGGCTAGGTAATTAAAACAAAACAATAAAAAACTACAAAATTGCAAATTGGAAAATGGCACTTTAGATAATTTGGGGAGCATCAAGCAATCAGATGACTATGACATTATATAAAAAAGGAAAAGGCAGGATACTTTTCATTTTCAGTTGGCTTATACTCTAGTAAATTATATGGGCACACAGGAAATATGTATAAATAATTGAAAAAGAAAAGCCAGAACTCATTATTTGCAGATTAAACTATTATGTACTTGGAAAATCCAAGAGAATTAACCGAAAAACTAATAGAACTAACAAAAATTTAGTAAAGTAACAGAAATAAAAAAAAATCAATATACGACTAAGCAGTCATTTTTTAAATGTAACAAAAAGACCAGAATAAAACACCCAAAAAATGACTGACTATAGATGTGCAAGTGCAAAGACTTCCTTCTCAATAAAATTTAACTGAAGAACATAAAACACTCTGAGTAAGAGTAGTGCAATGCTATACTATGTTCCTGGACTAAAACTCTCAATATTGTAAATATATCCATGCTCCTATATTATTTCAAATGTTCATTTGCCCCAAGTTAATTAATGATTCATGGCAATTAAAATTAAAATTCCAGCCCGATTGCTTATGGAAACTAACAAGCCATTGAAAAAGGAGAATAAGGTTGGAAACAGGCCCTATCAGATGTCAAAATAATAAAACTTCATTTATTAAGATAATATAATTTTGGCCCTGGGATAGATCTATTTTTACTCACTATTCTGTTCCACTGCTCTACATTTCTACTGAAATTAGAATGGTCTATTCAATAAATGATAGTTAAAAAAAAAAAAACTAGCTACCAACTTTAAAAGAATTCCTATAATTTCATTAACAAAAATAAAATTCAGGTCAGTTAAAAATAAAAGAAATTATAAACTATAAAAGTGCTAAAAGAAAATATGGGCCAATGTTTGTTTAATTAATCGTAGGCTAGATAAACAGATTGTAGAATCCAAAAGTAAATGAAAAAAATATGTGACTAAAAAAAAACCCTAAAAACTTCTACACAAAAAAAAATACCATAAAAAATTACAAAAAAGTCAAAGATTAGGAGTAAATATTGCCAAATACTAAGATAAAGCACAAATATTCATAAAGGGCTTCACTAATTCAAACATTTGCCTATGTAAGTAGGGAAAAGGAATTTAACTGAGGATTCAACAAAAAAGAAATACTAATATCCAATAAATGAGGTAAAGATGCTAACTTCATTAAAAATTAAGCAAATACAAATTAAAACAAGGAGATACCACGTATCCACCCATAAGAAAGCTTTAAATAAAAAAGACTGATAAAATCCAGTGTTTGTCAATTTATAGAAAAAAGGATACTCTTGGAATAAAAAGAGAAAAAGAAGAGCATAACTTGGAAATAGTTATCAATATTTCAAATGTCTGTGACTCAGTAATTCTATATCTAAGTATTTATAGAAATATTTGCATATATGCATAATGATGTATTGCAAGAAAATTCAATACAGCATTGTTTGCAATATTCCAAAATGGGAAATTATCCAAATGCCCACCAAAAGAAGAGAAAATAGCTTAATAAATTATGATATATTCAAATATATAATTCTATGCAGTGGTTATAAAAAGATCTACCTCTACTGATGTGGAAGAATCTCCAAAACATATATTATTATACAAAAAGAGCAAACTGCACAGTAGTGTGTGTGTGTGTTATGATCCAAATTTCAATCTAATTTCAAGATCTAAAGTTTCTAGTTATGTAGCTCTTGCCAAATGGTAAAACCACTCTCAACTTCAGTTTCCTTATTTACAAAATTGTCATCATACTTATCCCATAAGATTGTCGGGAAGATGAGGTGAAATAATTCACATAACCATCCTTGGCACAATGTGGAGGGAGAGGAATAGTTCCCAGGGTAATATAAGCGATACCAATATTTCCCAGAAGCCTACCAGTCATCTTATATTCTTTTATAAACAGGTTTTAAATATTTCATTCACTATGATGCTCCATGTCCTTCAAACAAATTTCTACCTAACAAATGTTATATTGGAATGTAAATTAGCCTCCTAAAATTCCTACCTGTGACCAGAGCAATGCACTACCATTAGACAATGGGTCATCAGCTTCCATGCTTTCTGTTTTGCCTTGACCAGAAAGAACCTCAGAGATGAAAGAAAAGTCGATGTAAGTAAATATCACCCCTCTCATCTTTCTGGTCTTGACCCTTTCAAACTTTTTTTTTTTTTTTTTTTTACAATGATTCCACTATTTTTATGTATATTGCCTTAACTGATTTACAAAAAATGAATTATGAGCTAATCTAATATTGCAATGCCAAAAGGCCAACAGCATCCTGGATCCTACTATTTAACACAATCAAGATATATATAAGTTTAGTCATCTTCACATTGTTCCTGTGTTATTTCACTGAGAAAAGCAACCAAAGGATGTTTAAATTTATAACTTGTTTCAGAGCCAACAAGTTACATTCTCTTCCTTGATCAAAGAAAACAAAATAAGACCTCAACTATGGCTTCACAGCAGACAGAAGGCTTTCAGAGGTCCCAAATTTACAAACATAGTTAGCAACAACACTTCTGACCAAGTAACCCAAGGCTATGGAAAACAAAAGAAAATAGAAATTAGCTTATTATGAGATTTCAACTAGAATCATAATCTTATTTACATATTGGTAGTTAGCGCTACAATACTTTTTCAAAACAACAGCAACACTTTTTCAACAACAAGGAAACAATACTCTTATTTCCTTTACTTCCTTGTGATACATTTTCTTTAATCAACGCAGGTCAAAATAAATTTGGTATTTTCTGTAAATACTGACTGAAAGGAATTCCCCACAAGGTCTCCACAAGGTCTCAGTTTCGACTGTTGTCTGGGTTCTGCTTAATCTCCCTGACACATCAACGATGTAAAAATGTTCCAGGTTCTAGCACACTGCATTTCAGATGATGGCTTGGCACACTGTGCTTCTGGAGTTAAGACAAGCATTCACATGTTCCACAAACAGGCTACACTCATCACAAGCTTCCCTGGCAGAACTCTGATTCGCCTTTACACAATTTTAATGGCTCTGCTAATGAGACTATAAATTGAATCTAACAGTAAGCATGGAGAAGATAGTCTATATCTCAAAGTTTTAAAAACAAATTTGGCATTAAACTATCCTCAGAAAGGAGGATTCTGATAGCCTTAGAGCAAGTAATGGTAATGCATAACCTCAACTTCCCTTTACTGCCCTCGGAACTAAAGCCCGTTCACTGATTTACAATATAAAGGACTATCATTTCTTGATTGTCTCATGTGTGCCAGGGCACATGTTAGGTACTTGTTGCGAACTGAAGTAAGCTAAACTGACGATCACAATTATCAGATATTTTGGGAAAAACATCTAAAGATTTTAAATAGGTGAGGGCTTTAGTCTCCTCTTCTATAATCTTGTAACATGTTACAATCTTGTAACATGAAAGAAAATCTCAATTTCTGCTACACATGAAACACTGATGAGCTAAAGAAGTTACAAAAATAGACTCATAACCCTATCTCCTAAGCTTAGTAAAGTCCCAGCTTGGGGTTAAGTCACTCTGACAAGTAACCTGCACAGAAGATTTACTTAAGGCAGTTGTGAAAATATTCTAGAGTTGGATGTACCTAACATAATCAGTTCACTCAACAGAATCCTAAGTATCAGAAAAGAGGACCAAAAACTAGAGCTAGGTGCTACTCCAAAAGCTGTTAGCTTGCTGGCCTTGCCTCACTCAAAGTTCATTCACATAAAATATTTCTGAGGCTAATCCACATATCTACAACATCACTCATTTCATCAATTATTTATAACATCTCTAGTATTAATGAACCATCTTGTGTAGATTTGAAGTACCCAACTTTGGAGTGTGGACTTCAAATCTGATTCTTGTAAATGCTAACTAACTAATTCTAGAGTGTGGACTTGTGATTATGGTACCTGGAATGCTAGCTAAAGGTTCATAAAACAAAGTTATACCTATTAATATTATGTTGTATAAGTTGAAGTAATTTTAAGTAAAATACAGGAAATATAAATTTTATACAAATTATTTTGAACTCTAGCATCAACCAAATCTAGTCAGTAAGGCAGAGAGGGATAAAGACAGTGCCTAGTTTTCATATTTTTACATGAAAAAATTGAGCTTGGTGAACAATACACACACAAACACTATTTATTATTATTTATGAAGATAAAGTCTGTAAGGAAAAAATGTGTATTTCACTAATTGTTAGCCTAAAGTTTTCATAGATTACTAAAGAACAGGAAGGTGAAAAGACAACATACTCTACACAATGGGAGGTATAAAGCAAGCCAGCTAGTTCAAAAAGAAACACAGAGAAGGCCTTAAAACAGAAGGCAGTTTGAGATTATTTATGAATTCCAGAAAGAGAAATTATGTTTGTAAACTGGATCTGTTCCTCTGGGCTTGATACCCTTTGATTGATTAGATTCAGCTGAGATGTCTTTGATCAAATTGTTAAGATCAGGGCTTTGAATAGACCACATCAGTAGGGTTTAACTCAGGGTTGAGTCCCTGCCCCCTTGGTGGGCTGATATAAATGGGCACTCATTCAAGAAGACACATAGAAGAAGGCACAGGAAGAAAGAGAGCTACAGAGACATGGTAGAGGAAAGAACTTGGTCATTTTGGTCTTGCCATGTGACAGAAAGGAGAAGGTTCAAACAGCTAAAGCCCCGGGAAGAGCATAGCCATTCACCTGATAGTTTGCACCAGAGCCCTGAGCAACTGAGAAGGCCTGGAAAGAAAAGAGCCCTCCAGCCTACAGATGAGATTGGAAGAAGCTGGGTCCATGGAGCCTTAAGAAGAAGAGGAAGGCTGAACCCTCGCAGAACCATCTTGCTTCACCATGTGGCAACAACCCATCAATAGTAGCTGACTTTGGTGAAAAAATACCTCTTATGGTACCTTGAGTTGGACTCTTTAGTGCCTTGTAACTGTAAGCTTTTATTCCAAATAAATACCCTTTATAAAAGCCAATGGATTTCTAGTACTTTGTATCAGCACCCCTTTGGCTGACTAATACAATTATTTTAAAGGAAGCTTTAGATTATATAAATGCAACATCGAAATTATAGGGGATTCCCATGTGCCTCACCCCTTCCCCATTAACAATACTTTTCCTCATTAACAACAACATCTTTCATTAGTGTGAAAGATCAAAGCCCTACTCTTAATTTAATCAAGTAAATGTAAACCTTTGAATTTAATACAATCAAAGGGTATCATGCCAAGAGGAACAGACCAGATTACAAACATAACCAATAACTTTTTGGGGGGTGAATTCATAAATAATATCAAACTGCTACACAAGTATAGTGCTAATTATAGGATCAAATAAAAGGGGCATAAGAACCATGTGTAGGAATATTATAAATGAATCCAATTCCAATAAATAGGTTTATCATATATTCCAAGGTAAGGCCCACTGACAGGGTGCCAAATCCCTAGGATTGTCTGCCCTGTCTATTGTATCCAACTGTCTCTAGAGCCCTCAGGAGTCCCCCTGCTCCTGTTCCTGCAGCAGTAAATGAGATCCTCCTGAGAGGTGCATAAGTGTAACATCTGGAATGACCTCCCAACTCACTTTGAAATCTCTTAGCCATGAAAACTCATTTGTATTTTCTATTTCCCCCTTTGGGTCTAGGTCTTTTTCAAATGCATCACTAGTTGGTGTTTGGTAATAATCCCTTGGTGCCAGGGAGGCTCATCCCTGGGAGTCATGTCCCATGCCAGGGGGAAGGTAGTAAGTTCATATCCTGAGTTTGGCTTAGACAAAGGCCACATTAAAGCAACAAGAAGGCTTTCAGTAGGTAACTCTTAGGCAATATATAATACTAGGCTAAGTTTCAGTTTCACAAGAACAAGGTTCATAAGTATAAGCATCAATATCAAGGGCCTGGCATATTGGTCTGTCCTCCTTCACTTGGCAATGCCCATGTACTCTAGGGATTCTTACCACTCTATTACAGAATGTAGCAGGATTCCCCAGGATGGGAATTCAATATTCTTTTGGTTATTGTGTGGGTCTCCACCCACTGAGACAACACCCCATGACCACTTGAACACATTCATATTCCATAGAGGCATGCCCCAGGTCCACCCCTCCACCTACATCCCCCCACCACTGACTCCCTGTACCAGTGATCCTCCCATTCCACAGCTGTGACTCATCTGCAATCCAAAACCTCCCTAAAAACAAAGGCAAAAAAATAAAAAAATTAAAATTAAAAATTAAAACAAAAAAATATATAAAAAAGTAAAAAAAAAAAAAATTGTGTATTGTGTCTTTCATTCTTGTAAGTTCTGTTATCTTTTATGTATGGTGACAATTTCTTCTGTATATGCCCCCAGTGTTTTATTTTTTTCACTTTATTTTCAAAGAAGCTTTAGGCAACAGAAAAGTCACATAGAAAATATAGAGGATTCCCAAATACCCCATCCCCTACCCCTCTCATCTTTTCCCCTATTAATGACATCTTATATGAGTAAGGTACATTTGTTACAACTGATGAACAAATATTGAAGCATTTCCACTAACCATAGTCAACTGTTTACATTGTGGTTCACATTCTGTACCATACATTTCTATATATTCTAACAAAATGGATAATGGCTTGATTGTGTCATTGCAAGATCATGCAGAACAATTCCAATGCTCTGAAAATGTCCCATGCTCCATCCATTCTTCCCTTCTCCTCCCCTCGGAACCCATGGTAACCACTAAGTTGCAATTTTTGAAGAATAAGGTTCATAGTTACATGCATTAATATTGAGGGCTTGACACATTGGTCCTTCTTTCATTAGACACTGCCTATATTCTTCAGAGACTCTTGCCACTCTAGTTGAGAACCCAGCAGGACTCCTCAGGATGGGAATTTAATATTTTCTTATTTATTGTGTGGTTCTCCACCCACTGAGAGAACACCCTATGACAGAATGAACACTTTCATATTTCATAGAAGCATGCCGCAGGTGTGCCCTTTTCCACATATCCTCCCACTCCCAATGTCCTGCACCAATAACCCACCCTAGCCGCATTTTCTAAAAGAAGATTCCCACCACTGTAGTTTTAACCAGAGACCTACAAGTCCCCAGAGTTTACCTGTTCCTTCTAGCCCTCCGCCAGTTCCATGGATAGTCCAACCCAATCCCCTTCTGCCCTGCTCATACTCACGTTTGAGCATCATCAACCCCTCTCTAACCCCTGTACTTATTAAATAAGTTTAGTATCTCCTTGCAAAAACAGTTCATGCCATTAAAATAATCAGGAAAAATTTCCTTCATACATATAAACTTAGCTCATTCCAGTTCAATTCACCAATGTTCATGTTTTTCTCAGTATTTTTCAAATTAATATAAACAATTAAACATATCTATGAGAAATTAGCAATGTTCTCTGTCATTTTGGCCAGACTTTTAGTTTAAATTAGAGATATGTGCTTTACAAACTGACAACCGGTGGCCAGCATGAAGTTAGTTGGTGGGCTTGGTCCAGGTCCCACTGGACAGGTGTTCTCATCACAGAAAATTTCAAACAATTAGCACAAATTGTCACTTTTTTTCTTGCGGGATGGGGTGGGGGGGATGAGATTTCCTAGGAGAAATAACTGCTCTTGTACAGATATGAGAGAATGAGTTATTAAGTCAGCATTTGTCTTAGCAGTTGGTATTGACTTCTTTTACTACCAATGCCAGTACTGTGGTCTTAAAGACTCAATGAAGGGAATTATTTTGAATTATCTAAATAGGAAATCAGATGAAGGGGAGTACTACAGTCTATGCAGGTTAAGGTTAAAAAGGTAAAGGAGGTAATAGCCATACCCAAGAGGCTTTGAGAGCTTCTTCTGAGCCTGGGAAAGAAAGTGAGATTTGTGGGTTCCTCAGGTACAGAATTTTATATTCTCCCATGCAAAGGCCCCAGTGGTGAATGCACCTCTGATGGGGTAGCTAAGATGTATTAGAACTAAACACATACTCTCAGGTCTTGGAAACTTTGGGAAGAGCAACTCAGGCCCAAGATGCTGCCTGGAAACAAAGTAAAATATCTTTGAAGGAAACTTGATTGTTCAAGGGGATCATGAGCAGTAACAATGTGGGCTAAATGCAAAAGCGCTCCTAATACAAGGAATTCTATAAAACTCCCAAGAATTTACCAAGATAGTGGAAAAGAATTCCAAAGCATGGATGAAGCTAAATTACTAGCCAAACTAACGAATGAGAATCCCAGGAAGATTGACTTCAGTGCAGAGGAAGAAAGGAATGTAATGTAAAGCATCATAGTGGTGGAAAAATTAAAATGGATTCCTACCCCTTAAATAAAGAGGGTTGAAGACCAAGTTTATCACACCAACTGTGGTAGCCTTTTGATATGTCAGCTTGACTAGGGTATAGTTCTAGTTATTTAATCAAACACTAATCTAAGTGTTTCTGTGAAGGCAATTTGTAGAGGTGATCAAAGTCTATTATCAGTTGACATTATGTAAAGGAGATTTACTTTAGATAATCTTGGTGGACTAGATCCAATCATTTGAAGGGCATTAAGAGCAGGATTGGATCCAATCATTTGAAGGGCATTAAGAGCAGGATTGAGACTTCCCTGATGAATAAAAACTTCCGCCTGAGGACAGCTTTAGCCTGGGTCCAAGATTTCCAGTTTGCTCTTCCTGACGACCTGTCCTATGTATTCTGGACTTCCATAGCCAGCATGTACATTTGTGTAAGTTAGTTCTTTGGAAGAAATCTCTTAATATATACCTCCTACTGGTGCTGTATCTCTGGTTGTACCCTGACTAATACACTGACACTTCAACAATTCATCACAGGATTAGGCACAGTTATTTATGACAATAGTTTTCAAACTACTTACTGTGAACTATAGGGGTTTTGAAATCAATGTAATGGGTCTTGAATAGCACTGAGAAAAATTAAGTAGGAAAGACTAGAATTGAAATTTTCAGCATTCATTAAAATTACTAAGAATACATATTAGACTTTAAAACTTTCAATTTCAAATAAGCACATACATACACATAACTATGTACCTTGGCTCAATGTAAAATAGATATGATATGATTTAGTTACTAAAGGAACAATAGCACTTAAGAAATAGTAAAAATCAAATTTAACCTATATAGTGAATTCCCATTTAATTTACATTCTATTCTAAAAGTCAATGCAGGGAATGCAGACTTCTCAAAGTACTGAGCCCATGAATGATGATTGTAGGTGCAGAAATAATTGCCCTTCACATTTCCTCTCCTTCTAGCCATTAATTCCTACTTCAAATTCTTATTGAGTACTAGTTCAGTGGCTGGCACTGAGCACACACAGTATTGGTAATACCTTATCAATCTCAGACCTTACATAAGAGCTGCCATAGAGGTATGTGGATGATGCTCTGAGAACACACAGTGGAGACAGCTACACCTGCTTGGGAAAGAGGGGAAGGGAGCCGAGCAAGAAAGGATTTCCAGAGAGACACGCAAAGCAGAATCCTCAGCCAGGTGCAGTCTACAAAGCCAGGGAATAATATGTGGGAAGACTGGGGACATACGTACAAAGCATTCTGGGAGGAGAAGTAGCATGTGGAAGGGCAGGAATAAGAGAGAGTTACAGAAGTAATTTTACAGGGGTGAGGTTGGAATGGGGAATGAATAAGATGGGGCACAGATAGAGTGAGCTTAGTGACATGACCAGTGTGTGAATAAAATTCGCATGCTACAAAGAGTCTCTGAAAGCATTTTTTTTTCCAGAAGATGGGAATTTATAAAGAGAATTAGAGAGGACCAGAATGGGAAGGAGAAAGAGTAGCTAGGAGCTCTATAAATCCTCTTATCTTCATACCTTTTGGGGGACTTTGTAGGATTCTAGGCCCTCTAGGCACTAAGAGCCTTTTCCCAAAATGCCTCTGGTGGTATGACACAGCATTCATACAACAGCAGAAGGAAGGCAAGGAAATAGGCATTCTGCCTTATCCAGGGAGTGAGAAACAAAAGAGCAAAGGTATCATCAATCTCAAAAGCTACAGGCATTAACCAAGGTACTAGGACCTAAAATTCCTTTTCCAAAGTCAGTCAGGCACAGCAGAAACACGTAAGTGACAACAGCTATAAGAGACCTGCCTCTGCCAAATATGTCTATAACAGTTTTAGGCTGAAATAATGTAAAATATATGCAAGCTAAAGACCTATCTAAAATGCTGAAATTCATAGAGTGCTGGTCTCTGGAAGAGAGGATCCATATTTGAGTTCATCGTTGACCCAAGTAATAAAATAAAAACAAATGTTGTGCGTTTTTCTAACATCTCAAACAGGTTCAAATGCTGATAGAGCTAAAAAAAAAAATTTTTTTTTTAAGACTCTTAGCAGTCATTTCTAGTACCAACTAAGACTTAAATAGCACAACCAGAAAAATTAATTTTTGTAAACATTCATAAGTAAAATAAGTCTAATTTTTAAACTCTATAAGCTGAGGCCATATGTTACATGGTAGAAAAAACTGAAAAGCAAAAGGAAGCACAACCAACCAATTATTAGGAAATATATATGTACATGAGGACACTGCTCTGATGATACAAAGCTGAGCTTATAAACTCAATTAAAAGCAAAGAGAACTTTACTGAGCTCTGGGCAACTGTGATCCATGTTAAGATTACTCTTGTTACACCCACAAAGCAGGAAATACTCTGCTTTCTTATAAACAAACCGCCACTTCCATTTAAACTTCTCCAAGCATGATAGTCAAATACAATTGACCTATTCTGGATCATTATAGAAAATGTCTACATTCAGCTAAACCTACAAATGGTACCTACTTGTCTCATGCCTCTCTTACGGGCAAAACCCAAAGGTCAGGAGTGCTTTACAGGAAACAAGAAAATCAGCAATCTTTGTCAAAACATGTGGAGGACATTGTTGTCACATTACTTTTGCTGTGTTTGAAGTGAAAGCTGCCATCACTTCCATTACTGTAGAGTTAATGGTCAAACCTGGAGATCACTGAACCTTGAATTATACTAAGTTTGACCTTATATATCTTGTAACAGAATTGATAGCTTTGTAAATATTGTGTTACCCACCATGCTTCTTAAATCAATTGTCTCCATAACCTCAAAAACTATCCATACAACAGAAGACTCCAAAAAAGCTAAATGGTAATCTCTCTGCTAAAAATAGGTGAATGCTCTGTAAACAGAGAAGAGGATTCAACAATCACTGCTACCTGGGTTTCTGACTCTACACTGATAGTCCACACTTCTGGACAAGTTCAATGCCTTCATAGCACCTCAAACTCAAAGTACATCGAACCAAAATTACAGTGTCTCTCAATTCTCTGACTTCTGAAAGTCCTGTCAGGTAAGATGGCAACTGTATCCTCTGTGAGCTTGAAAAGGCAATCCATCGTATAACAAATCTTTCTCTTCTTCTCCTCTCCCCAACCCCTACATAAAATTTACTCAAAAACCATCCGTTGATTGTACCTTTAAAAGGACTCCTGTTCTAATCCTTCTGTCCTATTGGCTCTACCCACTCACATACCAAATAGTTCTCAAACCTAATTACAGAATTCTGTCTCAGAATTCTCCTACAACTTATAATATACCACATCTGTAATATCAGTCCTAAAGTTTGGCTGTACTCAGTCACTGTGGTTCTGGAAACAGAACAGGGAGATGGGAATTGGGGGAGAGGTACATAGAGAGCAAGAGTAAGTTTATGAGAGACTTTACATTTCTTCTTTGTACCTTTTTGGTACTTTCCAAATTCTGTATAATGACCAAGTATTAGTGTCTAAAGGGAATGCAGTAGGAGAACACTCAAAAAAGTTCCAAGTTCTCCCCCCTTACCTAGAGAATAAAGTCCAAACATTCAAAGTCCTCCAAAATCTGGTTCCAGTCTTTACCTAGCACTATTTCCTTTCACTCACACTATTATAAAAGTGTCACTACTTTGCCATATGTTTGCAAAGATTTTCTTTTCTGATTATTTCTGCTTTAGAATTTATTAGATTCTGCTATTTATTGTATTTATCTGTGACCACATTTTCTATTCAAATAAACTGTTAACTCCTTGGGAATATAGTAGAATCTTATTCATCGTTCTATCATTTACTGTTCCTAGAAAATGTCTTAAAGCAATAGTCTTTTATAATTGCCAGTGACCTAAATATGGATGGTACTTTAAATTAAAATGACTTCTGAACGAAAAAATCATATAACCTTTGTAAGGCAAAATGGAAGCACAAGTCATAAAAAGTTTTAAAATAAAACTTACAACTTCAAAACAAAGAAGTCTGCACATATACCCAGTTTAGGGTCATCTACAGTGGTCAGACACAAGCCAAATAAACTTGTTCAATTAGCATAATCATTTGTAAAGGTATATTCTAGGAGAGATGGCTTAATAACATGATCTAAATGATTATTGTGAGAGATAAGATATAGACAAAGAATAAATGTTTGCTACTAAAAATAATTTCATTTCCTATTTCAGATAATATGAAAAAAGGCTGCTGCCCTCCTTTTTTAAAGGCCAAATTTGCCCCCCTTTTAATCAGTTTATTGTGACTGAGAGGTCAATTTACCAAAACTGATCATTTTTTTAAAATGTATTCTGAAATGCTAATATGAAGGTGTATTGATAAGAACAGAGCAGTTAATGGTAATGACTTTTATCGATTATGAAATTGCATTCTTTGAGACATACTGGATATTGAGATCTCTGGTTAAAATGAGGGACCAGTAGGAAGAATTTAAATATTTAAGAGTATTTCAATGGTTGTTAAAGAGTGGATTTAAATACTTAAATATATTAAAGTGGTTGGCTTCCTTTGTAGCCTTGAAAATAGCGTCTCTCTCCAAGTGATAATGGGTCAGTTAAGGCCCTAATGCCCAGCAACTGTTGCAAATTTGCTGATTAAAATACAGCAGTCACATTTACAATCATGCATTCTGTTCATGGTGGTCTATCCCTGAGAAATCTACCTGCCAGTGCCTGTTCTCTCCCAAGCCGAAAAAAACAAACCAACCAAAAAAAACCCAACACAGTGCATAAGAGCTCAAGTCTGCCAAAATCTGTTCCCATGACATCTCCACGTGCCTTATTTTATTGGCATTGGGAAGGTGATATGTATGAAAGTTAAAGTCTTCACAGGTCTCTTGAGGTTCTGCGTCTTAGAGGTAGTGGGAACCAGTAATAAAAGTATAGATTAACTCAAATTTCTACTTGTCTCCTATGAATCAGCCTTGCCTGGCCAAACCCTTAGAAGCAAAGTTTAATACTGAGGAAAATTGTATCTTATCCTTTCACTTTGGAAGAAAACAAAACAAA
>JAQZBX010022301.1:20201-31760 GCA_029593785.1 Cabassous unicinctus
AAAAAAAAAAAAGTGTAGTAGAATAGATTAAAAAACATGATCTAAGTAAATGCTGTTTATAAGAGACTTCTTTGGACCTAAGGACACAAATAGGTTGATAGTGAAAGGATGGAAAAAAAGATATTCCATGCAAATAGTAACTAAAAGAGAGCTGGGGTAGCTATACTAATACTGAACAAAATTGATTATAAATCAAAAGCAGTTATAAGAGATAAAGGAGGACACAATATATTAACAAAAGGGGCAATTCATTAAGAAGAAATAACAATCATAAATACTTATGCATTTAACTAAGGTGCCCCAAAATACATGATGCAAACATTGGCAAAATTGAAGGGAGAAATAAACACCTCTACAATAATACCTGGAGAATTGAGTACAGGACTCTCATCAATTGATAGAACATCTAGACAGAAGATCAATAAGGAAAAGAGAGAACTTGAATAAAATGATAAATGAACTAGATATACCAGACATATACAAAACATTGCACGCCAAACCAGCAGGAAGTATATTCTCCTCAAATGCACATGGATCATTCTCCAGGATAGACCACATGTTGTTTCACAAAACAAGTTTCAAAAATTTGGAAAGATTGAAATTATACAAAGCATCTTCACTGACCATAATGGAATGAAGTGAAGGACCAATAAATAGGGGGAAAATTCAAACTTACTAGTCGTTAAAGAAGTACAAATGGAATAAGTCATTTTTTATCTATGAAGATTTAAAACCAGACAAAAGGGTAAACATACTGTCAATCTAATACAATCTAATACACTGTGGATGAAAAATTAAATGGCATAACCTTCTGGAAGGCAATATGTTAAAAAAAACTTGAAACTTTTAGGATCAAGTGATTTAATAAATTTCAAGTATTAAATTTAATAAAATCACAGATAGAAAGATTTTTGTACACTGACATTAATCACAGTATTATTTACAAAAGGGAAAAAACTGGAAGCAATCTAAATGACCAAAAAAAAAAAAAAGGTGAATAAATAATGGTATATATATAAGATAGAATGCACTGATTCTTATGGATATGCCATAAAACTCATGCACTATAAGTTTATTTAATGACTCAGAAAATGTTCAAATATATGGCAGGAAGGATTATAAAACCACATGCATGTGCACACACACACACTTAATAACAGAATATGAATGGTCCCAATTTATAATCCTATAGCCATATAATAAAATCTGGGATTATGATTGCTTTTTATTTTCTTTATATTTTTCTGTTTTATTTAAATAGAAAGCTTTGGTAAACAGAAGAAAAATAATAAATGTTATCTTAAAAACTCTCATGACCAAACCCTGAGTGATCAATGAACGGTAAGTCTATACACATATTGTAAAAACAACTTTATCTGGCTTTGAATAATTTAAAATGCATTTTAATAGTACTTGCAGTGTTGATTTACACAATGATAACTGCTTTTACAACTATGAGCCTAAGGAATAAAAAATCTTGTGCTTTGTAAATCTTAAAAGCAAAATAAAAACAGGTTCAACTTTTTAAATGTAATATGCATACATGTACAAACAGTTTAGAACTATGTTTTATAGTTAAGCTGTCACTGACCAAAATATGTATTAGTGAGTTTTTACCTTCAAAGTCAGAGTCCGCTTCCTATTCAAGAGATCTTAGTTACCAGAACATTCTGATTTTAATTCTGAGAATACAGTATAGGAAAGTCAACTGTACATTCTCTTCTTTCAGACATCTGGCTGAGGGTTTGTTCAGTAGAAAATTACTGCTCATACTGATCAAAAAAATAATAACATGCTTCATTTGAAGTTTTCTGGGCTTAGTTCACAATGGCTTTTTTTGTATGTGTGTTTAAATGGATTTTTTTTTATCATATGAAAACAAAGAATTAGTCCCCAGAGTTACATCTATAGATTATTACCACCATACTGACTGATCAGTCTGAAAAAATAACTTTATTCAAAACTCAGAAAAATTTAAAAATCTGTTTAATTCAGAGGTTTTTTTTGTTTGTTTGTTTTTACTAGATGTGCTATACATGCCATTCCAGCTCTTCTTGTAGATGAATAAATGTTAGGCAAATACTGCCATTTTCCCAGCATCTTCAAAGCAGTCATTACCAATTGATCAAGTTAGAAGGACAAAAGAAAAATATTTGCCATAGCTCGTCTAATCTTTCATTTTAAACATCAGGGGAGGCAGTCCAAGGTCACAAATCTGAGATGAGAACTAAAATTCCCAAATGTGTTATACAGTAGTCTTGATACTACTTCATATTCCTTCAAAATGGTCCTTTATTTTTAAAAAAAAAAGTTTAAAAAAATGTAGGAAAATAAGTTTTATCTCATGAAACAAATTGTTAGCCCTCCTCAGAAAATAATTCCAATTTGGGTGTCAGAGTTGTACTTTACATGTAAGTTTTATGCATTAAAAAGCTTTTGGTAAGAAAATAAGTGAAAATGATAGTTATTTTAAGGTATATGGCTATGAATTTGCTTTATTGTCTTTAATATTTCATATTTTGGTTTTCTGTGCAAAAAAGGTGGAAATTCACTTAACTTTCTATTTGAAAAAGCAACACATTAGTGTTCCTAATGAGAAAATTCACTTAACTTTCTATTTAAAAAAGCAATACATTAGTGTTCTTGCTTATATATAGATGTTGGCATGGTGATTCAGAAGATCTGCTCCTCCACTTGTGTTATCTTAAGTAAGTTAACCTTTTTAGGCCCACATTCTCCTCATCTATAAATATGAAGGGAAGGAAGAAAATGGTCACCATAAGATCACTTTCAGCTCTGAAATTCCGAAACTATACCTATGATAAATCTGCTCTATGAAAGTAACATAGTTTTCTGTCTCACCAGTACTGATTGTTTGGGAGAAAAGGAACCATCTTTTTCCTGGCTTCATTTTTCATGTGAATGGACATCAATAATGCTCCCTCACTCATTCACACCAGCCTAGGGAAGCAAGATTTTCTTATCTATTTGGTTCAGAAACTGGGGTTGTGTAACTGGGCTTTTCTCCTTGGGCAACAGGCTGCCTCCAGAGAGCCCATATGGTGATCTGCTCCTCGGTGTTGTAATTTTTAGGGCTTGCCCTTGGATGAAGAGATTGTAGTTTTCCAGTGCCAGCAAGTACATAAATCTGACTAACTCTGGAGTTCAAAGTTTAGGAAGCATTTTGCTCCCGCATATCTAAGCCATACCCTCATATCTAGTCTTTAATAGGGGATACTTTGATCTCTATAGCTCTAACTTCTGTCTTATTTCTCAAGTAGATCGGAATTTGTCAGAGAATAATGTTCATTAGCCGCTCAAGCTATACACCTCCAAAAAAAACAGTTTGTTTAGTAAACTCAAGTATTTACAATTATGAGTATAGTTCATCCTCTTCTATCTGTAGGATTCCCTGATAACATAGTGATTTCTGAGTGCTTAAAATTTTCAATGAAATTTCCAAAATTTAAAGTTATAAAGCATATAATACAGAACAATAGCATACTCCTAAAAGGAAATGGAGACTCTTGGAAGGAAGGGTACTGCCATCCATTTAAGTTTCTTAAAGTAGCAATCAAGGATCAGGTCCAGTATATTCCACCTACTATAAATAGCTTGAGTTTCTTTCCTCTTTTTCAGGGTGTTAAATGCTCTTCTCATTTATCATCTTGACTATTAAGTCTCTGTTTCCAGCTACTACTCAGGTACCCTATAATCATCCCATATTGTCACTAGAGTACTCTTAAAAAAAAAAACAAAAAAAACACACACACAAATTCCATCAGGACTCTCCTCTGTTTAAAAAGCCAACAACAACAAAATTTTCACTTTTAAAAACCTCTGATGGGTTCCTATAAACCACAGGATAAAGTTCAAACAATAAAACACATCTTCATTTACCATCCTTTCCCTAACTCAATCTTTAGTATCTCCAGCAAGCTCAAGATCTCGAGCAAGTTGAAATTCCCAGAATTCCCTTTCATGATTCTTCTTACCCATTTGGAAAACTACCTAAACTTTAAGAGTCACTGGAGGCATGACTTCATTTTTCAATGTATCTTGAATAATATGGAGTTAGGAATTTCTTCCACTCTAATTTTATAATACACAATATATTACAACCTGGTAACCTTAGTGCTGTTTCAAGAAATGGTCAGAGTTTTTGCCTGAAAAAGATATTTCACACATAGAAACACCTGGGAAATATCAACTGCTACATTTACTGTTTCATGATGCATATTATCATATTAAAGCCTCAGGGAAGTCCTCTGATTACAAAATAAAACAAAATAATAAAACCTATAAATTTAAGTCCAGCCTTGCTAAAAAACTTATATGAACTTTTGTTTTTTGCAGCACACATATCAGTTACCATCCTAAACAACAGTGATCCATAGAAAACACAAATACATTTGACCATCTATCCCATTACTAAAAATATTTTATCATGTTTCACTTTTTCCATCAAAACCTGAGTCCTTCAAGCATTATATCCACAAGGCCGAGGAAAGAGACTGGCCCATATTAAAGATGCAATAATATATTATGAATAAAGGAAATTTATTTTACTTTAAATATACTTTAAAATAAAATTAGTAGATATTATTATATTGTTCTCATACATGAGAAAAACTCAAAGATGACAACTAATCTGCAGTGTAGAGTAGTGGAAAAAGCATATCCCTTGGAATTAAAGAGACTTGACTTTGAATCCCATCTGTGACTTAATGAGTGCCTTTGGGACAATTATTTAAACGTTCTGAGCATGTGTTCATTCAGTATAAAATGGGGACAATGATACTTCCCTTACATTATTGTTTTTGTTACATTTGTGTGTGTGTAAAAAAAATAAAAAATAAAATTAGGAGATTAAAATGAGCTACATTAATTTTTTATTTCAAGAATTAATGTAGCTATCTTCAAATAAGATATTCCAACTATATCTGATTTCAGAAAGAGAAACCCCAAAAATATTAACATTTTCTCAATGAGAAAAGTAAACAACTGGGTACCATACATTCATATCTGTTTAAAGGGTAAGGTAATGTTATTGAAGACAAGTTCACAATCTCAGCACAACTATAATAATTGTGTTTAGCAGCTTCTCAGAATGGAATGACAATCATTTGAAGTCTTGATATAACAAATTAGCCTTATGCTTTTGGCCTTCTCATATTCTAAACTCATTTTTCTGAAATGAAATAGCATTTTCATGTATTTCACTGATTTTTTGTCTGAAGTATTGACTAGTTTAGGAGTTATGGTCACTATTTTCCCTGATGTTTTCATTGGTCTTATACTGAAACTCAAATAGGAGTATTATATATACCTTTTGAGTCTATAAGTTTTAATGTGTATACTTTGTAAGAGAAGTACATGTTAGAAAAACATAAGCAAAAGAATGCTTGGCCTAGTGTGGCTAAACGAGTAGGTTTCAGTAGAAATCTTACTCTATATTCTAATTTTAGAACTGACTACAAAAGGCCCTTGATGATAATAGATCAACTTAAAACAACAAACCCTACAACTGTGAGTGCTGCTGAATTCAAAAGTCCCTTTCACAGGCAGAAAAGAGGCTCAAAGAAAACACCATTTGCCAAGTTGATTCAAATCTTCCCCAAGATTTTCGTTTTTCCCAAATGATTCCACATTTCCTAGTTGTTCCCTGTAATATATCTATTATTATGCTATATTCCTGGGTCTTATGCTAATTTACAAATGAAAGAAATTCAAAACCTCTGCCAAGATCAGGAATCTTCTCCAAACTCCTAGATTCTAAACCCTGGAAATGGCAGAATCTAGGCAGCAGATTCCTCCCATCTGTGGAATTCTGATGTACCTCCACTTTTATTAGTAAAGTGATACCTGAGGTATATACATGTTACATACAATTATGAACAGCAATCAGCTTTTGCAGTTGCCTCTAAGTAGATATAAGTGGAGACTCCAGAAGAATCCATCCACCCACTCAATGAATATAACCTCCCTCACTGAAATTTTTACCAAAAGACTGTTTATTCATTTCTAAATAATTTCTCCTTCTCACTGAAGCACCTATAGAACTCAAATATTCCTAGAAGTACTGTCATGAGAGGATAAATATGAAAAGAGATGAAAACCCTGAAAATTTGTGTTATGTAGGGAGATAAACAATAACTACTTTTCCTTAATAATTTTATCTAGTGCTAGATATTGTTTAAATAAATCTTGATGATTGTTTTAGTTTTGCTAAATTTGCTGCTCAAGCAAATACGATACAATGGTTTGCCTTAAACAATGGGAATTTATTAGCTCTCGGTTTTAAGACTAGGAAAAAGTCCAAATCAAGGCATCATCAAGGCAATGCTTTTTTCCTGAAAACTGGCATTCTGGGGCTGGCTGCTGGTGATCCTTGGTCCTGGGATGCACGCAGCAGCCTCCCTGGGCCTCTCCCTTCTCTTCTGGTTCCACTGACTTTCAGCTTCTTGCTTCCTGTAGCTTTCTCTCTGTATGTCTGAATTTCATGCTGCTTACAAAGGACTCCAGCAACAGGATTAAGACCCTGATTGAGTTAGGCCAAAACTTAACTGAAGAAACTTCATCAAAACATCCTATTAACGATGTGTGCCCACACCAGGAATGAATTAACTTTAAGAATGTTTTTCTGGAGTATAGAGCTACAAATCACCACAATGACCTAAAAAAATCTGGAGTGAAGGAGGAAAATTTTATATATAAAACTTTCCAAAATTTAGGAAAATCATTTCACAACTTTATGAAAAGGTCATTTTTACATATTTTTTCTTCCAGACATACTTCAATTTAGCTGTCAAATTAAGAGATTAAGTAAATTGAAATATAACATAAGGATCATTCCTTTCAACAAAAGTAATCAAAATACAAAGTGATACTGCACATTAAAGAAATGTTTATAAACTATATTTCTCTTTGAGGGTACACTATTTAATAACTGGATAAGAGAAAGCATCTTGATGACTTTTGCAGTTTCTTAAAGTAGAAGTTGAGGACATTGATTTGAGATATTTCTTCATTTCTGTTATAGATATTTGGTGCTATAAATTTCCCTCTATAGAAATTTTGATACGTTGTGTTTTCATTTTTCTTCAGAACATTATTCTTTTTAACTTGCTTTTTATTTCTCCTTTGATCCATGGGTTACTAAGTAGTGTGTTATTTAGTTGCAAACATTTGGGGATTATCCAGGTATCTATTATTGATTTCTAATTTAACCCACTGAGATCAGAGAACATGCTTCGTATGAACTGAATCCTTGAAAATTTATTGAGACTTATTTTTATGGCTCAGATGTGATCTGTCTTGATAAATATTCTGTGTGCACAAGAATGTGGATTCTGCTGTAGTTGGTTGAAGTGCTCTAAAAATGTCAATTAGATCCAATTATTTGATAGTATTCAAATCTTCAATATTCTTATTTATGTTTTCAACTTTTTTTCATTTTTTGTTCTATCAACCATTCACATAGGGATGGTTTCATCTATTTCTCTTTTGAGTTCAGTTTTCACTTATGTTTTTAATAAGCTGTGTTATTAGGTGTACAAGCATTAAAGATTGTTATAATCTCTCAATCAAATAACCCCTTTATTGATATGAAATGACACTCTTTCTCTCTGGCAATATTCTCTACTCTTAAATTCCCTTTGTATGATATTAATATAGACACTCCAGTTTTTTCTAAAAAAAGATTTTTTGTAGTATATATTTTTGTAACTTCTTACTTTAAACTTATTAATATATTTATATGTAAATGGATTCTTTCTTTGTAGCCAGCACCCCCTTTTTAACTTAACTCTACCTTGTAATTAGAGTATTCAGAATATTTACATATAATAGAAATATTAATATGCTTGCATTTAAATCTATCAATTGTTATTTCTTTATTTTTGCATCATTTATCCTTTGTTCCTTTTCTCTTTTTTTTTCAGCCTTGTTTTGAATTATTGATTATGTTTTTATGATTCTATTTCATTTCCATTTTGCCTATGACACATCTTTTTCCTGTGTTATTTTAAGGGTTGCTTTATAGTTTATAGCATACATCATTAATTTATCTTTATCTACTTTCAAGTGATATTATAATACACCTATGTAGAGAATGAATACCTTCAAACAGTATACTTCCATTTCACTTTATGACAAGTAAAATATTTCAAATTGTGAAGAGAAGATAGATTTTATATAAATTATATTGATAAAACATGATAACCATCTGAGAAAAAAGTAAATCTAGATCCTTTCCTCATTTCTTACATCAAGATTAATATTCAAAGGTTTAAAGATTTAAAGGTAAAAACAAAATTTAAAAAGCACTGAAGGAAGAGATGACTGAATAATCTTTCTAAATGTGATACTTCAAAAGCATGATATAATACTCAAAAGCAATAACAAAATAAAAACTATATAAATCTAACTACATAAAAATTGGAATAATCTGTATGACCAAAAAGAAAAGAAGTCATAAACAAATTCAATAGTCAAACAATAAACTGAGAAAATTATTTACAGCACAAATGGGCTGTCAAACAGCTTTTATCCTTTAAGACAAAGTGCTCTTTCAAAAGATTATGAAAAATAGTGATAAACCGAAAGAAAAAGAACCAATTACATGGACATGTAACTCATGGGACAGAAATGACCAAAAAATATGAAAACATATTCAAGTCTATTTATAACTAAATAAACACAAATTTTAAAAAAAATTAGCATTCATTTCTCAGATCAGCAAAAATTTGAAAAATTTATTAAACCCAATATTGGAGAGGACAAGTGGAGAAAAGCTGTCACACACAATTTGAAGGACAATTTAGCAATATACATGGAAATTTAATACATGCAGTCTTTGTCATAGGAATTATGCTTTTAGGACTTTAACTTATATATTCACTTACACAAGTGTACAAAATCATAAGAATAAGGACAGTCTTTGTGGAATTATTTCAATAAAGTAAAATGGGGAAATTACCCAGTAGCCTATAATTAGGGACAGATCAATAAACTATAGTAATATTACAATGTAATGGTCTGTGAACATTATAAAGAATAAAATAAATTTATATACCCTGAAATGAAAAGACAACTACGGTAACAGCTGACATCTCTTTATTGCCAGGAACTGTTCTAAGTACTTTATCATGTATTAATTTACTAAATGCTCGCAACAACTATATGAGATAGATATTAATATTCGCCACCATTTTCACCATGAAGAAACTGAGACTTTAAGAAGGGAAGTAACGGCTTCCGCCATCTTTCCACCCCTCAGTCAGATGGGGCACGGAGACACTTCTGGAAGAACCATCATGATGGCTGCCCAAGGAGAACCCCAAGTTCAGTTTAAACGTGTATTGGTTGGTGACGGTGGTACTGGAAAAACTACTTCCATAAAATTCATTTGACTGGTGAATTTGAGAGGAAGTATGTAGCTACCCGGGGTGTTGAGGTTCATCCCCTTGTGTTCTATACCAACAGAGGACCTATCAAATTCAACATATAGGATACAGCTGGTCAGGAGAAGTTCAGTGGATTGAGAGATGGCTATTATATCCAAGCCCAATGTGCCATTATAATGTTTGATGTAACATCGAGAGTTACTTATAAGAATGTGCCTTACTGGCAAAGAGATCTGGTATGAGTGTGTGAAAACATTCCCATTGTGTTGTGTGGCAACAAGGTGGATATTAAGGACAAGAAAGTTAAGGCAAAATTCAACATCTTCCACTGAAAGAAGAATCTTCAGTACTATGACATTTCTGCCAAAAGTAACTACAACTTTGAAAAGCCCTTCCTTTGGCTTGCTAGAAAGCTGATTGGAGACCCTAACTTGGAGTTTGTTGCCATGCCTGTTCTTGCCCTACCAGAGGTTGTCATGGACCCAGCTTTGGGAGCACAGTATGAACATGATTTAGAGGTTGCTCAGTCAACTGCTTTGCCAGATGAGGATGACGACCTGTGAGAAAATGAAGCTGGAGCCCTGCGTCAGAAGTCCAGTTTTATAGGCAACTGTCCTGTGATGTCAGTGGTTCAGTGTGTTTGCCACTTTATTGTATAGCTAAGCAGAACATGTGTTTAATCTTTGGGATGCTGAAGGAGATGAATAGGCTTCAGAGTGAATGTGGCAGTTAAAAAACCTTCATTTTTGGACCTGCATATTTAGCTGTTTTGGAACACAGTTGTTTCCTTTTTGAGTTTCAAATATAAGACTGCTACAGACAAATCACAATAATAAACAAAAAGAAAAGAAAAAAAGAAGTTAAGTAACATGCCCAAGATGTCACAGACAGTAAATCCTGGAAATGGGGTTCAATCCCATACAGTATTGCTTTAGATACCATGCTTTTAACCATGATGTTGATTCCTGCTGTATATCTTGAGGGTGAAATTTCAAGTTGTATAATTGTGTGTGAGGGTGTTAACACGTTTGTATACTAATTTTCTTTGGAAAAAATATATGCATATATATGTATTTATATATGAATATTAAATTTCTGGAAGGATACAAAAGAAATTTAACAGTAGTTCTTCTGGGGAAGAAGACTCCACCAAGAAGACTTTTATTTCTTAATTTGTATGGTTCTATATTTTATGCATGTTTGAGAAACATGCCTTAAAAAAAAAAATCCACATTTTATCTACCTAATAACCTAGGTCTGCTCAATCAGACAGTTTTAATACCTACATTTCATAACTAGGAGAAAACTAAAAAAAATAAAGAATTAAAAATCTTAAGATATTAAGTTAGACCATGATTAATTTTTTTTAATCAGAAAAGAGGAAAGAATGACTACAAATGAAACAGTAAATGTACCAAGCACAGAGATAGAAGCTTTCACTTACTTTATCTCATTTGATTTTATTTACTCTGGGATTCCTTAGGATGCTTAGAAATAAATCATGATTGAATTTGTGGTTTATTTTAAAAAGTATGCATGTGCTTTCCCCTGGATTCTACTAATAAGTGTCATCTTTTAAGAAAATTAGAGTTTAAAAAAAATCTCAGCAATTTGAAATTCTCCTTTTATCTTAAAAAGAAAGTCTTTTGGAATGATTCTAGACTCAAAAAAGGAAAAAGAAAGAGAAGCAAATAAAAGAAAGAGAAGAAAAAGAAAAAGTAAAGAAGAAACAACTTATCAAGCTGATAAAGACAGCTGAGAACTAGTAAAGATTATGGCCTACTTCTATGTCCCTCTACAAAGATGGGCATTCTGAGGGGTTAATGATATCTATCAAATTGTTGCTGAGGGACATCAATGGAACAAAGGTTGACTAAAAGAAAAAATGGAGCAAAAAGGAAACACTTCTAATTAGTGACATAATTTGATATATCTAAAGTGTCAAAAACACACCAAAAGATGATGCACCCAATTAGGCTAATTAGTATTTTGTGAAAGTAATTTAATGTGATAACATTTATGTGTAGGCCTCTAGACATAACCTCATTTTACCTAAGATATAAGATTAGAAAACCAAGTGAGGCATGAGGCAGAGACATCAGAAGAATTATGTTTTCAAAATAAATTTTCTTTCTTTTTTTTTTTTTTTTTT